>PVIJ01007277.1:0-83994 GCA_004024925.1 Scalopus aquaticus | reverse complement strand
GCGGTTGAGCGCTGGGCTGTGGAGCTGTCGGCAGCAGCGACGCGAGTTCGACGCCCGGCCGGGGAGAATCCCACATGGTGCGGCAGACCTCTCCTGCCTCGCCCGCTGCTCCCCTCAGCAGTGTACTTCTGATCTGCCTGTTCTGCTCCCCACTCTGTCTCTGGTGAACCCTCTCGCCGCCCTACGCCTCTGGCCTGTACCCCAGCTTGTATGTATAAATAAAAAAAAAAAATCTTTAAAATACACTCATTTCATATCTGATTTATTATGAGTTTTTATTATGAATGGATGTTGAATTTTGTCAAATGCTTTTTTTTGTGTCTGTTGAGATGATCATATAATTTTTGTCATTCCATTATTGCGGTATATGAACACTGGTTGATGTGCATGCATTAGCATCTTGAGGTATCTGAAACCATAGGTGATATCATGAAATTTTTACATCCTGGGTAATTTTTGACTTAGCAGAAAACAAGACTCCCCATTTTTTACATTCTTTCTTTGTGCAACTAGATATCACTGCTATGATTTAAGGAGTGATACTTTCTTTAACATTGGAAAATTCTGTGATTGGATGCTAGGTCTTTTTATCAGTAGTCTGCTCATAAGTGTATCTAAAATTTGGAAGAAACATACATGAAGTTCTGCTAACAGGTCAGGCCAGGATTTCTTGTGCTTTTCATTTCCTCAATTCTAGGGGAAAATGGGTGAAAATTTAAGAGTAGGATTATCTGATTAATATCTCAGCTTCCATACAGAGGCTACTGTTTTCCCAAATGTTCATTTATCTGCAATGAAGGTGAAGGTAGTTGGTGGACTGTGGAAGAGGGTAAGGAGACTTTAAATGCTGCTTAAGGAACACAGAGAACAAAGGAATGTGGTTTTTAACATTCAAAATAGATCATATGACAAGTCAATTTTCTTACAAAGTAGGCTACAAGCCTGAGGGAATTATTTTCCAATTTTCTTTAAACTTCTACTAAGTACAGAATAATCCTGGAAGGTTTCTCGTAGATAAGGTGTCACCAAGCTTAGGACATCAGGCTAAGAGATATTCATCTTAAGGCAAAAATATATATAAGAGAAGGGAGTGGTCAGCTCTATGATTCCTATTTACCTCCCAGAACTTCAGTTCTGATGATTTATTTGATTCTATCACGGGGAGGAGGAGACCAAGAGGAGACAAAAAGATGATAACAAGTCAACGAGAGATAAGTACAGGAAGCTCTTGTCCTGACTCTCTTTTTCAGATTCTGGAAAGTTTCCAGTTTGAATTTGCCCTGACACAAATACAATTTTTAGTTTTAATGAAGTGTCCTTTTTTCCCCTAAATGTATACTAGGAACTAGTATACTAGTATACTAGTATACTAGGAACCCGGAAATATGAGCGAGTCTATCTAGAATACTTGCCCAGAGATGAATGGCCTACTGAGAGAATACAAATTAATCAATTTTAGCAGGAGCCGAATTGCACAGTCAAAACACAGAGTATCTGAGATGAGCAAATATCAGGCGTATGCCCATCAGTGAAGACCACTGAGCTTCAACCAATCTGAGAGGGGATACTTTAGAGAAGTCCATGCAAAAATCATAAACACAAATATTGGCAGGTAAGTTGTACAAGATGGAGAGGGACAATGCTAGAGGAACAGTAAGGAGCAAACACTGAGCCAGTGAATAATTTCCTGAACAAACTCCACCCCCGACATATTTACAGACTCCATCCCCATCTCTATGCTGATGAGATCGCAGGTGCTTAGGAATACAGGTCCCCATCATGCCATAAGCCTGATGTCCCAAGAAGGGAGGGGGGGGATGGACACTGAGAACTAATGGTGGGGTAAAGCAGCCATGTTTGGCTTATGAGCTGAGCACATACATGCTTTTGCTCTCTTGTTTATCTAGTTCCCACTTGCACCCTGGTATTCCCAGCTCAGAGGACATTGCTGGTAGGAAGCATTGACTAATCAATTTTCTCTTATTTTGTAGAATTAAAAATATAATTTCAGTGATGGGTCAATAATGTTATTGAGTACCCATTCAAAACAGACTGCTGTAATCCATGCAAATAATGTCTTGACCTCACAAGCTTTGTTAACTCATAATTAACATATAAGAAAAGAAATTTACAATAGCATTTTCCTGTGATTATTGAAATGTCCTGTCCTTCTCGTGTGTTAACTATAAATAAATAATACCAAATTCAATACAAATAATACCAAATATAGTTAAAGTAACTATAACTTACAAATAGTGGCATAGATTTATACCCACTGGTTATTTAAAGTTAGTGAAATGTCTTCAGTTCCCTGGAGAAAATGTACCAAGTATGTATAAAATAATAATAAAATAATAATATGCCCAAGGATAAACCATATTCCTGTGTTTTCATACTGTGAGCATCACGTGCATTTTACAGCATACGTTGCTTATAAATGAGGCCCCCAGCTGTTACTGACAGACTCAGGCAGAAAAGGGGAGTAAACGGTGGATAATAACCCTGATTATAATAGGAAGCTGTTTCTATAGTGACCCAGGGTGAGTTGCATTCGCCCTGGGAGTAAACTGCTCAGTCAGTAGCTCCTACAAAGTACTATGTGGTAAATTACCTCCTTCCAGGTACTAAATGATACCTTGATGCCTTGAAAAAAATTAATGGGCGAGTAGTTTACTCTGAGAGCATTTATTCCCTCTGAGTCAACATAGGATTCTACCCAATTAAGTTTTGGAGGGCAAAATTTGCCCTAGAAAGAGCAGTTTAAAGGTTTAGAATTATTGAATCAATTTAAAAACTAGTCCCTGGTATACAGTAAGATAGGACTTCTCGCCAGGATAAGACTTTCATTATCAACAGAGTTATTACAGTTCCCTCAGTGGCCAAATGAAGGGGGTGGGGGGAGGACGGGTGGCAACTACCATTAAAATACAAAATACATTAACATATTTTCACATTTATTTATAGTCAATCAACTATCTCGTCCTCTCTAAAACATTCTAAGTCATTCAGCCTGTGTGTATCAAACAATTCAGACTGTTGCTGTATCAGATAAATAAAAGTTACTGCTTTCTCAGAAATATATTTTCTACATCTAATGGATTATATATTCATTGAGACAACATAGAATTCAAATAGGCTGGAGGCATTATTGGATTTTGAACTAATTTTTTTTAAATAGAGAAGGCCAAAATGGCATTTTGTTTAGCTTTATCTAATTATTTCTCATGTTCTGTTCTACAGTTAAATTAAATTATCAAAATTGAATTAATGAATATTTGAGCAGAGTTTCCTTTAAAGACTCTGACATTATTGGGGTAATTTTTTTCTAATGAATGTACTTTTTAAACAATAAAAATGCTTAAAGTGTCTTTCACCTTGTATAAGTATAAATAATCAAGAAAATATTCTAGCAGTAATTATTTTAGGTTGTCTTAGGTGATATTAATATTAATTAATATTTATATAGCACTTTATTTTCTGAGAAATTTTATTTTATTTTATTTTTTAAATTTTAAGATTTTAATTTTTATTTATGCATACAAGCTGGGGTACAGGCCAGAGGCATAGGGTGGTGAGAGGGTTCACCAGAGACAGTGGGGAGCAGAACAGGCAGATAGATGGAAATACACTGCTGAGGGGAGCAGCGGGCGAGGCAGGAGAGGTCTGCTGCACCATGTGGGGATCTCCCTGGCCGGGCGTCTAACTCGTGTCACCGCTGCCAACAGCTCCATAGTGCAGCGCTTAACTGCTGTGCCACCAGGGAGGCCCTTCTGAGAAATTTTAGATCTTTTACTCTAAATATTTTTTTTTTCTCAAAGGTATGTATAAAACAGGGAAAAATGAAGGATACTAATACTTTTTGAAAGCTGAGATTGGAGTGGTAGAAGCTTCTGAAGAGCTTTCTCTGACTTCAATGCTCTTTTTCAACCCTCTCAAAAAACAAAAATCTGACTATGAAACTCATAGGTATGGAAAATGACGAAAATAAAAGGGTGCATGCATTTGTTTTCACAGAATGATGACTGGGGAATTAAAATACACAAGTTTACTTTCAGTATTTGGAGTTAGACTGCTTCAATTGAATTCCTATTATAGCTACTTTTTTAGCTGAGTTGTTACCTCAGTGAACTTTAGATTTCTTATCTGTAAAAGGCAATGATATTCACACCTACCTCACATAGTTGTCCAATTATTATGTTATTTTAATTAATTTAAAATACTTACATCTTGCCTATCCATGACAACCTTCAGTAAATGTAACATATTATCATACTATTGCTGTCATTATAAGGACAGTTTCAATTTTTTACCAGCACAAGGCAATATGGAGAGTGTAAATGACATAGAACACATAGAAATTATCTGTAACTTGGGAGAAAATATTAACAAAATAAAGATGAATTGATGACATTTATTGTAGATAAGACAATGCAGTATAGACAGAAAATGTTATTGGCAAGCAACACATATGTTTTACTAAAATCAGAATCCAGTTCTCATTTTTGTTAGTGAGCATATCTTGTCAAAACACATTAATTCATTCAACAAGAATGTTAAGTACCTACTATGAACAAAATGTCTTCCTTTCCTACAACTTACTGATGAGTTATCTAGCAAATCACCATAAACTAATAAATAGATTTCAATAAGTGTGCTTGAGGACAGCTTGATTCACTTTGAATAGAAAACCAAAGAAGAAACTCATAGAAGTAGTGACATATAAAGTGATATCTGATATAAATAAGTTGAATTTTCCTAAGGGAAGAGTCCAGGGAGAAAATGATCCAAGTTAGTAATGGGTCTGGTGGCTTTAAAGAACTAAAAGGACAGAATCACACCTAAAGTTCTGCTTCTAGTTGCTTATTGTGGAATTGGACAAAATAAAATACTAGGACAGGAGTACAGGAGATGGAGAATGCTGAGTGATAAAACAGAATTTTAGTGAGGTAGAATAAATTTTATAGTTTTATTTATTTACTTATTTATTGGAGGCAACGTTGGTTTACACTCCTGTATATTTGAGGAGCACAGGTTCACACCTATTTAACTGTATGTTATTACCTCATACTCACCACCAAAATACCAATAGCTGTCTACTAGTCTATTGAATCCCCTCCACCCTTTGCTCCCACCCTCACCTCTCTCAATTCTGCAGTCATAATGCAAAGGTTTGTTTGTGTAATTTTTCGCTTGGTTTATTTTCCACATGAGTGAAATCATCTGTTGTCTTTCTCTTTCCGACTTATTTTGCTTAGTGTCATTCCCACTAGCTCCATCCATGTTTTAACAAATGGCAAGACCTCATCTTTTTTTTTTTTTAATGCCAAGTAGTATTCCATTGTGCATATATTCCACATCTTTATCCAACCATATGGTTGGGTACTTAGGTTGTTTCCATAGCTTGGCTATTGTAAATAGTGCTGAAATGAACATAGAGGCACATTTATCCCTTCAAATTAGTATTTTCATATTCTTCAGATCTCTAGAAGTGAAACTGCTGGATAATATATCTATTTTCTTTTTGAGGAAATTCCATACTGTTTTCCATAGAGGTTACACCAACTACATTCCCATCAACAGGTATAAAGGTTCCTATTTCTTCACACCTTCACATACTCCTATTTCTTCAACACTTGTTTCTAGTATTTTTGATACAGGCCATTCTCATTTGTGAGGTGATATCTCATTACGGTTTTGATTTGCATTTTTCTAAGGATAAGTGATGATGAGCACTGTTTACATGTGCCTGTTGGCCATTGCTATATGTACTTTTTGGATGTGTCTATTTAGTACTTCTGCCTCCCTCCTTTTTAAAATTAGATTGTTTTTTCTCTTTGTATTGGGTTGTAGGAGTTCTTTATATATCTTGGATATTAACCTGTATTAGATGTATAATATGAAAATAATTTCTACTGAATGTAGGATGTCTTTCCATTTTGATGATTACTTCTCAATGAAATAGAATTACCTCAGCCTAATAAAGGTCATATGGGATAAATCCACAGCTAACATCATATTCAGTGGTGAAATATCAAAAGCTTTCCTCTATGATTAGGTACTAGATAAGGATGACCACTAGTTATAGTAATTAGGCAACAATAAGAATAAAAGGAATCCACATTGAAAAATAGGAAATAAAATTATCACTATTTGAATGACATGACAATATGTACATAAAATGCTAAAGACTCAACTAAAAAGCTATTAAAATCAATAATAATAAAAGTGGACATCCTTATCAAACACCTGATCTTAGAAGAACGCTTTTGATATTTCACCACTGAATATGATGTTAGCTGTGGATTTATCCCATATGACCTTTATTATGCTGAGGTAATCCCATTTTACTGAGAATTTCTTAAATCATAAATGGATGCTGAATTTTTTCAAAAGCTTTCTCTATCTCTACTGATATGACTATATGATTTTCATCTTTTCTTTGTTGATGTGGTGAGCTACATCGATTGATTTGCCTATGTTGAATCATTCTGGCATCTCTGGAAAAAATTCCACTTGGTCATGATGAGTCATTTTATAAATGTACTGCTGAATTCAGTATGCTAACATTTCGTTGAGTATTTTTGCATCTATGTTCATCAGGGATATTGGGCTATGGTTTCCTTTTTGTGTGTGATGCCTTGTTTACTATTGGTATTAGAATAATGTTGGTCTCATAAAATGTGTTTGGGCATGTTCTCTTTTCTTCAATTTTTTCAAGATTTGAGAAGCAGAGGTACTAGGTCTTCTGTGAAGGTATGACAGAACTTACTAGTGAGGCCATCTGGTCCTGAACTTTTGTAAGTAATTTCTGACTACTGTTTTATTACTATTATTGTTATTTTGCTTGTGATTATTCTGTTCAGATTTTCTATTTATTACTGATTTAGTCTTAGAAGGTTGTTTGATTCTAAGAATTTGTCCATTTTTTCTAATTATCTAGTTTATTGGCATATAGATAGATGGTTCAGAGTAGTCTCATGAGTCTTTGTATTTCTGAGATATCTGTTGTAACTTCTCTTTCATTTCTGATACTGTTTTTAGGATTTTCTCTTTTTTTTCACCCCCAGGAGTTTGTTAATTTTGTTTAGCTTTTCAAAGAACCAGCTCTTATTTTCATTGGTCCTTTCATTGGTATTACCTTTTTTAAATTTCTATTTTGTTTATTTCTGCTCTGATTTTTATGGTTTCTTTCCTGCTACTGATTTTTGGGTTCATTTGTTCTTCTTTTTTTTTTTTAAGATTTATTTTATTTATTTATGCATACAAGAACTGGAGTGTAGGCCAGAGCGGTGGGAGGTGAGAGGATTCACTAGAGACAGAGTGGGGAGCAGAATAGGTGGATCTACTGAAACACACTGCTGAGGGGAGCAGCTGGCAAGACAGGAGGGGTCCACTATACCATGTGGGTTAGCTCCTGGACAGGGAATGGAACTCATGGTGTAGTGGCTGGCTATATCTTGATACTGCTGAGACTTTAATCCCTGCGCCACCAGGGAGGCCCTGTTCTTCTTTTTCTAATTCCTTTAAGTATAAAGTAAGATTGTTTATTTAAGATTTCTCTACTTTATTGATGCAGGTCTGATTGCTATTCACTTCCCATTTAGTACCACTTTGACTATAGCCCATAGGTTCTGATAATTTGTGTCTTCATTTTCATTTGTCTCCAGGAATTTTTAATCTCTGCTGATTTCCTTATTGACCCATTAGTTATGCAGTAGCATGTTGTTTAGTTTCCATATATACGAGATTTGCTAAGCTTTATTTTCATGGTTCGTTCCTAGTTTTATGTTATTTTGATCAGAGAATACACTTGATATACTTTCAATCTTCATATATTTATTTCTTTGTGAAGCAGGACATAATTTTTAAACTACAATACAAAGTTTATAGTTTTTTCATAGACAATGGAGAACCATATCATTGTTTTAAGCAATGACGTGCAAAGATCAGATTCTTATTTCTGAAAGTTTGTAACATCAGAATTCTGGGAAAGGGTTTAAGGGATATGCAATTTTAGTAAGCATGCCAAGTGAATCTAATAAACTACTAAATTTTAAGCATTACTGTTGTTAAAAGTGTCTTAAGAATCTTGGTAAATACAAAATGGAAAATTACTCAAGGAAACTTTTTAGGGTGTTGGAAACTTCCAGATCATGATCATGGTTAGGCTTACACAACTCTAAGTATTTGCTTAAACGCCTCAAAATGTACAATGTAGTTGGAAACTTTTATTGCCTATAAATTATATCTTGATAAAGCTGTTTTTTTTTAAAGACAAGTATGCTTGCTGAATATCAAAGTAGTATTACCCTTCAAAAGAAGAACGCCACTGGTATGTATATAAAGAATCACAAAATTGCAAAGGGATGAATGAGTACTATATTAATGGAAAAATGAATTCTTATTTGAGAAATATGTTGATAATGAGAAAGAAAGTGATAGGAATGGGAAGAAGGACAGTAATTTGATAAAGTAAGGTAACTGAAGAAACTTTCTCCAGATCAAATTTGCAGGTAAAGGAGATGAAACCAGTAGAGAAGAGAAGAATTAAGTTGTAAGGATAAGAAGTAATTACTAGGGCAGTTAGAGTGAATGGATTAAAAGAAAGACTGCGGAATTAGTCTAATTAATGAGGAGGTACATTTTTGCACCTAATTAGACTCAATGACTGAAACAAAGAAAGCAATAATGAGATAAGCTTCCAAATTGTGCCAAAGCAGTACTTTTGTCAATAATGTAGGCAACCCAGTTTATACTTAGCCTTTGTTCCCCAGGACTACCTCTGTTCTCCCTCTGATACTCTGACACAATTCAGGTCCTTGTTTACTGAAGGAATCCATTTGCAACAAGTTTTTCATGGTATTTATGTATTTTTACTGACTATATTATCTTTGATATGATGATCATAAGGACAGAGGGAAGAATAAGGAAAGGGGAGTGGAAAGGAAAGGGGCTGAGCAGATAAAATTGGCCATTGTTTGTGATGTGAACCCTTTTGCATCTATAGTCATTAGTAAAAGCCTTAAAATTATGAAATGTTAGACATGAGGGTTTTGTATCTGTGAGAGAAGAAGATTTGAGAAGGTAGCCTCATATACAGAGAGTTTTGTTGTAATAGACACAGTCATGAGATAAGTACAATATATGCAGGTTGTTTCACACAAGCAGCAGTTACCTATAAATTCCATTTAAGTCAGACTATTACATCTTTGCAAGAAGTACTTTCTGCTAAAATCTTAGTCACTAAGGGTATTTAAAGAAGCAATTGTCTTAAATATCTCATTATTAAGGTGAAGTTGCAGTGCTATTATATCTGACAACACTAAAGCAATGTCCAGTTATGATAGGTAATGTCACGGAGCATTAATCTGATAGAGTATCATGATTTTGGTATCTTTCACTTCCTTTGTTTTCTCTTTTGTTGAAGACATCTCTTACTGTTCATTTTTTTTTCTTGCACTAAAATATATTTAAAAGAACGTTTTTTAAAAAAAGATTTATTTTTTATTTATACATACAAGCTGGGGTATAGGCCAGAGGCGTGGGGCGGCGAGAGGGTTCACCAGAGACAGAGTGGGGAGCAGAACAGGCAGATCAGAAATACACTGCTGAGGGGAGCATGGGCGAGACAGGAGAGGTCTGCCGCACCATGTGGGATTCTCCTGGCCGGGCGTCGAACTCGCGTCGCCACTGCCGACAGCTCCACAGCGCAGCGCTCAACCGCTGCGCCACCGGGGAGGCCCCATTTTTATTTTTTTTAATTTGTGTCTTTTACATTACTATATATTCCCCGTAGGTTTCCCACCACCAATTCACCCGTGACCATCACCATAGTCCCTTGTGCTCCCTCTCCCCCGTTCTGAGCCCCAATCCTCCCCCCCTCTCGCTGATTGTCGCTCTTGTATTTGGTTTCCCTATATTCCTGTTAAAAGTGAGACCATTCGACATTTTTCTTTTTCCTTTTGGCTTATTTCACTGAGCATGATCCCTTCTAGTCCCATTCATGTTGCTGCTAATTGCATGTGTTTATCTTTTTTGAATGCTGAATAATATTACATTGTGTATAGGTACCACATCTTCTTTATCTAGTCATCTATTTTTGGGCATCTGGGTTGTTTCCATACCTTTGCTATTGTAAATAGTGCTGCAATAAACATATAGGTGCACGTATCCTTTTGGATTATCCTTTTGGATTTGTGTCCTTTTTTTTTTTTTTTTAAAGATTTATTTTTTATTTATACATACAAGTTGGGGTACAGGCCAGAGGCGTGGGGTGGCGAGAGGGTTCACCAGAGACAGAGCGGGTAGCAGAACAGGCAGATCAGAAACACACTGCTGAGGGGAGCAGCGGGCAAGGCAGGAGAGATCTGCCGTGCCATGTGGGATTCTCCCCGGCTGGGCGTCGAACTCGCGTCGCCGCTGCCAACAGCTCCACAGCGCAGCGCTTAACTGCTGCGCCACCGGGGAGGCCCTGGATTTGTGTCCTTTGGGTAGATTCCCAAAAGTGGTATTGCTGGGTCATACGGTAGCTCCACATTTATTAATTTGAGGAAACGCCATACGGCTTTCCATAGTGGTTGGACCAGTTTGCATTCCCACTAGCAGTGTAGAAGAGTTCCTTTTTCTCCACATCCTTGCCATCATTTGTTGTTGCCTGTTTTTTTAATGTGCACCATTCTCACTGGCGTGAGGTGGTATCTCATCGTGGTTTTGATTTGCATTTCCCTGACTATAAGTGATGCTGAACATTTTTTCATATGGCTATTGGCCCTTTGCTTTTCTTCTTTGGAGAAGGGGAGAAGTGTCTTTTTAGCTCTTCTGCCCATTTTTTGATTGTATTGTTGACTTTGTTGTTTTTGACCTGACACCATAAAAAACATGGAAGAAAATATAGACAAAGGTCTACACGACATACATCTCAGCAAAATCTTTAAAGACACATCCCAAAAAGTGAAAGAAGTCAAGGAAAAGATAAACAGATGGGACTACATCAAACTAAAAAGCTTCTGTACAGCAAAAGAGACAATAATCAAAACAAACAGACACCCTACTTTGCACACAATACAACTGATAAAGGACTGATAACTAAAATCTACAAGGAGCTCACACAACTCAACAAAAACAAAGTCTCTTAGCTGTTTAAGATGTAGACTGATCCAAAGATGCTAAGAAAGACTTCCTTTATAATTGCTAATATAATATTATGTATTTTATTTCCTTCCATTCTTAGATGCGTACTTCAGAAATATATATTCATCATATTGTAGGTACAAATAATTAGGTCTAACTGTGAAAATAAACTTGCAATTTATTTTCTTATTTTCTTGACAAATGTAGTTTTTAGTATATTCAGGTTTCTACTGCATCTTTTTTTTTTGTTGTTTTTGCTATACTCCAAATTTTTCCCTCTATTTTTGTTTGAAAATTCTAACACAGAATTTCATGCCAGAATTTTTTTTTCCCTTGAAAGCTGGAAGAAATGATTTCAAGTTTCAAGACTGTGAAACTGACTGTGCCTTGACTTTTTCCAAAATGACTCTCAATGCTTTTTGCTGGGGAGCTTCTATGGCCAGTTAATTTATGATCAAAACTTACAGATGGCTCTTACAGAAAACTAGACAGTAGGGTATTTTTTTGAGAATGTCAGGATCAAACATAATAATTAAAGGCTATTTTGGGAAAAGCCAGCATCCCCATCACTAACTCCATGGGGGAAAAAAAGAAGAAGAAGAAACGATTTTATGACAAAGTAATTGCTGACAAAAATATTGTAACCCAATATGTCATTTGAAAACAATTGAATTTCTGGCCATTTCATTGTGGAACCTTAGCTTTCAAAGTGATGGTTAAGGTTATAGTGTATAATTGTGACTTTTCCTTAAGATCACAGGTTATTTCACAGCTGTCATAGTTACACAGTCATCCTTCCTGTCACCAGTTACCATAATTCATCTTCAATGGTTGATATCTTTATTCCAAATCCCCATAACATTTAATCACCACAAGATAGAGGCCTTGATGATGGTAAGCCAGTGATGAGATTTTTACCTCTTAACAGCATACAAGTAAAAATTTTATGCACTGAGGTAAAAGTAGGAAAATAATGAATATCTATAGTTTAATTTCCATGCCTCACTGCTTGTGGCAGTGAAATAAATACCAGGGTGAAGTAATAGAGTAGTTAAAGGGATGGACTAGTGATTTTAAGAAGAGAATTAATATCTATGATTAAATTTGCATGTATCATTGCCAAAGGCTGCAAAAATATGTCAATTGCATGATAATGTTTGTTAGGGCCAGACGAGGAACATTTATATTCTGTCTTCGTGTATAAAAGAAGTCAAAATCCTTAATCCAAAGCGAAGGGAACAGTAAATGAATACCACAGCTATTCATATGTAGTATATGTATGTAGTTGGTCATTTTCCAAAAAAAAAACAGCTGTGGTATTCATTTTTATATGTGGTATTCATATATATATACACACACATATATACATACATGTATGTATGTATGTATGGTATGTATGTATCTATGTAGTGATAATTAGTTTTTCAATCTTTTTATTAAAAACTTATGTCAACCAACCTAATGTTGTATGTCTACAGATACATCTTTTCCCCCACTAATTCCATTAATTCTATACAACAATTTTGTGACCATAGAGTATTTAATTGGTCCTTGAATTAATTTTTGTAGTTCAAGACTTAGCAATGACAACGAACTTAAAATACTCTTTTCCAAGGAAAAAATGGAAAGGCCTGTTTTTAGTGTTATTTATTCATAGGCTAATCACACAAAACCTTAAATTGCAACAGGTAAAATGTTCACAAAACAGCCAACTTAATGAGTTAAGTGAAGAATATGTGACTTATTTGGGCTAAGAGAACATTTGACTTTTATGGCAATTCTCAGAGAGTACACTTTGAAAAAGTATACCCAATATCCCTGTTCCTACATTTCAGAAGACTTGATTTTCAACAGGCATTTTAAGTGGCAAAAAAATGACTTCCAAACAAAGATTAGTTTGTAGTCTTGGAAGAACATTACAAAAAATGTATGCTATTTTTCTGAGAATTCTTGTTTGTTTTAAAAAAGACAAGCAATTTACCATAAAGCAAAACTTCCCAATACAAAACTGTTAACTATAAAGTTTTATAGGCTAGGAAAAAATCTAAGGTAGATGAATTTTCTAGCTACCAAAACAACTAAAACAATAGAATTTGGCTCTAGCCCTACACACATAGATTCATAATTGAATGTTATGCTTCTATCCTTTGTCCCCTTGAAGGAGATGAGTACTATACCCTTTGTTTTGCTCAGAATTGAGGAAATGAGGACTTGAGTACTTGGTCAGCACTCAACAAATAATAAGTCATGATGACAAGTACTGAATCCAATTTGAAACTGTAGGGGGAAATTCAAGTGGTCCCAAATGCCAGAGTTCTACGAGTTAATACCATTTGTGGAGGAGCTGCAATTCCAGATTTTTATGTTCATAAAATAATTCAAATTATTCTCTTCTATTTTTAACTCCTGGATAGGCCAAAGAGATTTTCACACTGAAGATTACAGCCATGGCTTTCACCAAGCTGAAAAACAAGCTTTAATGTGATGATCCACACAAGACCAAACTTGATAAGAAATGTAGGGTGTTGCTATGGCAATTCCATTCGTTGGAAGTTTTCTCTGTTGGCTTCACTCTGACACTACATTCTAAAAAGAATCATATGAAAAGATGTGGTGGCTGTGAAGACAAACTTGAAGCCAAGGAGATGGAACTTTCTCATCTTTCTTTCTGTAAAAGAGAGAATGTGTCGTTATATTGTAATGCCACCCTAATATAGTCAGAGGGCTGGCTGAGGAGGTGTCATTCTGAGATTTCATTGAAATCCTGGGGTGTATTTCTTTTTGATTAAAGTGGAAATTTGGCTTTGTCTGGGTCATGAGCAAAATTACAAGGTAAAGAGTGATGCTTATGCTGAACAATGGTAAGGTCTTGACTCCTGGCATAATGAAGATCAGTTTTGTGGTGTTGTATTATTTAATTTAGCAGATGTTTGATTTACTAAAGTGTGATTTAAATCTATGCATAGAAAATGAGTGAATCCCATGTTTGAACATCTCTGATGGAGACGGGAGTTATTAAATCACCTAATGGCATGTCTTTCCAGATAGATCTTCCTTTTCAGAGGTGTAATCAATTCAACCTTTTATGACAACAATGCCAATCAGAACCTCATTGCAGGCATTGTGTTAAGCATCTTTTTCCTGATTAATATGACTTAACCTCTTCACAAACAATCCTGTGAGGTAGATACCATTATCATTTCCACTTGCTCTTGAAGAAAGGGAGACTTGGGCAGAAGACTTGAGAAAGGGTCAATCATCTAAAAAGAAGGAAATCTCAAATTTGAACCCAGAACGAAAGTCTTAATCAGTGTGCTATTAAAGAGAACAGAACTAAGTGCCCAAATGCGATGGGGATTCCAAAACAATTTGCCAATAAGCAGGAAAATTTGCACTTTTCACATTGCTGTGAATGCATCTTTTCCAAAAGATGCAAAAACACAATTGAGTAAGACTGAAGGTTAAAGTATTAGGAATCTTGACTTAAAAGAATCTATTTTCCAATTTTAATTCAACAATAATCATTGCTGCACTCTTAACATATGTTCCAAACATGAAAGACTTAAAAGACACCAGCTCCTGCCCCCAGAAGAATAATCAGTTACTAAGAGAACAGAGTCAACACATAAGGTAGGGATCCACCTATTTAGGAGTGAGCATAAGTATATTTAAAAGACAGAGATTATGAACTATTGGCCTGATGGCTGACATGATCCTTAGACACATTTAATTTGACCTACTTGATAAGGTTTTGAAAATTTTTGATGGCCACACTTAAAAATATCTGTGAATAAAGAGTTATTATTCCCACTTGACAACAAATAGGCTGGAGCTAGTAGAAAGTTTCTACTCTAGCAGTGGCATATACTCCCTTGTCTTCCAGACTTCCAACCCTACTCTCCCTCCCCCCTCACTGAAGTTGGGTGCCAATTGTCAATGGTTCTGCACCATAAAGGTGTGCCCTTTTTTCTCTTGTGTGTGTGTATATACAGATATATAAAACATTATGTATATGTGCATATATATGCACATACATGTGCATATTTGATATATTTTAAAGATTTATTTATTTATGCATACAAGCTGGGGTGTAGGCCAGAGGTGTGGGGTGGTGAGAGGATTCACCAGAGACAGAGTGGGGAGCAAAACAGGTAGATCAACTGAAGTACACTGCTGAGGGGAGCAGTGGGCGAAGTAGGAGAGGTCTGCTGCGCCATGTGGGAATCTCCCTGGCTGGGTACGGAACTTGTGCTGCAGTGGCTCTGGATAGCTTCATAGTGCTGTGCCTAAATCTTTGCGCCACCCGGGAGGCCCTTGATATCTATCTATCTATCTATCTATCTATCTATCTATCTATCTATCTACCTACCTACCTACCTACTTACACATGGGAGGCCTTTGATATCTATCTATGTATCCATCCATCCATCCATCCATCCATCCATCCATCCATCCATCCATCCATCCATCCATCCATGTGTCATTAGGACTGGAAGTAAGAAGCTTTCCATGGAGCAATTTCTGTAGGTGATAAAAAGTAACATATATATGGGCCTCCCTGGTGGCACAACAGGTTAAGTGCAGTGCTGTGGAGCTGTCGGGGGAGATTCCCCCAGGGAAATTCCCACATGGAGCTGCAGATCTCTCCTGCCTCGCCAGTTGCTCCCCTCAGCAGTGTGTTTCCCTCGATCTGCCTATTCTGCTCCCCACTCTGTCTCCGGTGAACCCTCTCAGCGCCCCACACCTCTGGTCTATACCCCAGCTTTTATGCAAAAATAAATCTTTAAAAAAAAGTAACATATCTAATGTTACTTTCCTGGCCACTGTAGTTTTTGAGATTGTGACTTTTCCCGTAAGGAAGCTAAAAAAAATAAAAAAACCAAAAAACTCAACTGAGACATAGAATAGGTAGGTAATAGTAAAATAGTAATAGGTAATAGTAAAAAGAATAATAGGTAATAGTAAGAAGACCACCATGGAGGGAGATGTAGAATATCTACTACTTTCTATTTCGCTTCTATGATATTCTGTGGATATACTTGAATATCTACAAAAGAGATCTGGAATATGAACTGGAGTTGCCACTATTCTTGAGTTTTTCAGAGATAGGATTTATTACAAAAACAGTTTTCATTCACCTAAACCTAGAGAAGTCACTGAGATGTTCAAGTGTAGGTCTGATGCGTAAACATGGGTTTATTATACTTACAGTACTCATTACTTATATAATACATAACTATGACTAACCAACACTAAACTGTGGAGTTACAAAGATGGAAAAGACATAATTTTGACATTACAGAAGTGTATCTGATAGAGGAGGTAACACATAACTAAATAATGATGGACACAGTAGTACAAAAGAAAGGGGTTCTGAGTAATGGCAGGTCTTAGAAAGGAAAGCTCTTATCTGGTTTTATACAAAGGATGGAATTGCTACTGAGGTTCTGAGAAAGGTATGATTTTAATAATAAATTTTGTTCAGGTTGGCAGAAACAAAGCTATTTATATCTCCACTATTATGGCAAATTTATCTCAAGGCTACAAGCAGATCTTCATAGCTTCCTCTGATGGCCTCTTAGATCATATTAGAGATGGAGGAGAAAAGTTGACTAGAAGTTAAAGGAGAAAAGGTGACTAGTAGTCAGGATGGCATAACACTCATTATACCACTCTTGGACAGTTAGCTATTAATAACTACGGTAGCAATTGGTGGCTGGAAATGTGTGCCGGGGACTGAGTTGTAAAACTACTCTTGTATATGGATGAGTCACACGCTAGAAGTGAATCTTTCCATGGAGCAATTTCTGCAGATTACAGATTGCCTGGGGATTCTAGACTGCAGAGACAGGCAATGTGGGTCAGCTGCTGTCATTGAGAGGGTAAAGTCTTTGGGGACCAGGAGTGTGAGCTGGTGAGAACATACATTATTTTTCAGAAGCAACTTCTTCATGCTTTGATAAAAAAGTAATGCCCTTTGTCAAATCATTTTTCTTGGAAGCAGACTGGTCCTCACTCTACCAGAGAGCTGTCTGCTGTAGCACTCGTTTTATTTCCTGAACTCTTGGGACTCATCACCCTGAGCCTTTTATTTCAGGTTGAGTCTCAGTAGGCAGTATTTTCTATCACAGCCAGGTAACTTCTGTTGTTGATCATTCTGGACCCTACTTTGGTATCCGTCCAGGAAACTATTTGTTTATCTTTCTTCCCACCATCCCTCAAACAGTAGCCTAAGAAAAATTCACTTCTCAATAATGTCCCACCAGTTTTAGAGAAAAACTCCTTCTCACATAAATTTGGATGCCCAGAGGTTATGCTATTGTTGCAGGATATTCTAAGAACAGTGGAACTTGCTGTAACCGTGTATTTATTTTGGTTTCAGAAAAGCAACATTCTGAATCACATCTAAAATCCAAAGGAGTCATTCCTGAGTTATGGTGGAGAAGCAGACTGGTTGGGATGGGGATTATGCACTTTAGGACAAGCCTCCCTAGAGCAAAATAAGGGAAGAGCCATATGCAGTTGAGTACAAGCTCTCAAGTGACATAATATGGTAATATCAACATAATGGCACAAAGTGAGCAGACCTCTTCTCCCCTGGGCCCTGGAAATGGATGTTCCTTCAGCATACAAGAAAAAGTGTTTCCTCTGTGACTTCTTGGATGATCAATCCAAGAATTTGCCTTAAGGAAGATTGGAGTCTGCAAGTGCAAACTCATGTGAACCAGCAGTTCTTAGATTAATGTGAAAGATGTGCAGAGAGGATCTTACTTCCCAGTACAGCCTCAATTATGTGAAAAACAAAAACCATATATTTATGTACTTTTGGAAAAACGAATGCACACACTTATAGGATGGAGAAAAGAAGTAAAGCAAATATAACTAGTGATTCTTCTTTTGGGTTATGAAACCACATCCATATGGATTTTGTTCTTAAGCTCTTCTAGGTTTTTCTAATTTTACACATTAAGTAATATTTCTACAAGTAGAAGTGAAACCAAAACTGTTACTTTGTAAAAGTGAAGCAATGAATTATTAGATTCTGACTTCAACTATGGTGAATGATCAGTGTATGGGGCCTTCTGGACTCATAGCAATATTATGAAAACAGGTTCTGTCAAGTTGGAGGTAATCCCAGAGGGAGAGGGTGAGGTGAGAGATTCCCTGATACCCCTCTCCCCCAGCCACTGCACAAAGTGTAGCACAGTGAGTTTACATAGCTGTACTTATTGACTTAAATATTTTTCCTATTGATCTTTGACCTCCTCCAGATAAACATGTAACCCTCATGAAGCACTTGGTACTAACCAATACTTAGATATTGAAGTAATGAGTAAAGGAATGAATGAATTGGAAATCTGTATGAGTGACTGACTCTCCTAAAAACCACTTGTGAGGGTTTGCTGAATGTTCTACAATCTGTCCTCTCACAATTTTAGCTACCACCATTTTAAATTCAAAATATGCTTTAGAAAAATAGGAACAGAGTTGAAGTGATGATTTTTTTTCATTTCTTTATTCCTGTCCAAGAATGTACAATATCTATTCTTAAATTTTATTGCATCTACCTAACAAAGAAGTTTGTGGTAAAGGGTGGAGTAACTTTTGTTGTAGGGAAATGTGGATGATTTAACTGAAGTATAAATTAGATGTCAGAAATTACACTTGGAAAAATTAATTCATAAAATCAAATCTATATTACAGAATCAAAATAGCTAAGACAACTGTAGATGGACCTTCGATTATAAAATTTTATCTTAAACCAAAAATGACAACTTTTAAATAAACTATTACTGTAGTATTTTAGATAATTCTATTATGAGGTTATCAAGGCATAAAGAGAACAGATGTATTACTAGAAATATGAAAACCTCCATGTCTACTAGATAATTGGCATAGAGTAACACACAGTTGTTCACTTTTTAAATTGTAGTAGAAAATGATTGCCAATTATGAATATTTCAGGAATAAAATAGTACCAGGAAAAAATAATTTGAACAGCATAACTATATTTTACGAGAATGTCACTTTTTTCAAGAAAAGTTCATGGTACTGATCTGGTTTTCTAAGGAGCCTATGACTCAGAAATAGGTCAGAATGACTGCTTTTTAGTTCATTGGATTTCTAGTTCCTTATAGCCACTGTCTTATTAAGATTTCAGGAACATAATTTGTCTTTTTGAGTGCAAACGAACAGATTGTGCTGAATAGTATTTACAAAGGGACAGACATTGAAAGCATGTTTCTCAAGAAAGTTGGTATTTTTATAGGAATCAGGTAATTTCCAATCATCTACAGGAAAAGTTTGGCTTCTTCAGTGTTGACCTCTATTTATTACTAACATACCCATGGAAAACTAAAGGGGGCCTTGATACTGAAGTCACCGGTACCATTTGATTTCTCTTAATTGTACATCTGTCCTATGAAGACATTTATTAGGAAAATGTTCCTAGGGGTTTATCACAACTTATCCTCCTTCTATAGGTAAAGAACTCTCAGTTCCTGGACTGTTCATATGATAAATGAGTATGAACCTCTCTGTGACATGTCTATTATCAGATTGAACTGTTATTTAAATCTTGCATTGCCATTTAATTTCTCCCTTATGTATGTTTTATCTCGTCAATTGAACTGTAAGGTTTGGGAAGGTCACAGAAATTTATCCCATCTTCTATCCGACCAACAGTGCCTCTCATGACCTTTGGTAGATGCTCAATAAATATTGATGGATGTGGTAAGAGTCAGCTGAAAATACCAAACCTTGCCTATCAGCTACCAGTTAAATTCTATGACTTGCAAATTTAATTTTGAGGGAGTGCAAGGTACTCAATTATTCTGCAAATTGAAAAACTGCATATTTAGAAAGAATCTATGTTCTTCTGGTGACATCAAAATTCTAGATTTTTTTCCCTCTGAAAGGCCCAAATAATTTGCACATTAACACTACTCTAATTTAAAAATAGTTACTTAAAAACACAGCATTTCAAGTAAATATACTCTGCAAAAGTTATAAACTATGACATTTCTCCTTAGGATAGGTCTTACACTATAGAGTATTAGTGAATTTTACATGTGAATTACAAACCAATCAATATATATATTGCATTGTGAAAGAGCAGCAACCTCTTAATTTTGAACTGATAGTAGATAAAAATGACATCCAGAAAGCAGATAGAATTTTTACCTAACTTATATGATACATGTGAAAGGCAAAAGCATACAATATTAGCAAAAGTTGAGTATTTCCCATTTACTGAGCGGAAAATATTCTGTTTCAAATAGATGGTCAAAGTGGTTAAACATTTATAGTACTTCAAATTGGCACATTATCTTAAAAACCAACATTTCCTTAATAATGTGAAAGAACATTCCAGCAAATACCTTTAATACAGCATAGCAATAGAGCATTATTATACAGTTCTCTAGGTCATATTATACTACCTTATATTAGGTATTTCATCCTAGCAACACTTTAAACATTGTAAATAAGTAGGAAAAAGTACATTGTGTCCAATTTAAGAAAAATAAATTTAATAGCATCTATTTTTCACAGTATCACTCTCACATTTTCAGACCAAATATTACATTATCAAAGGTATCAAAATGGCATAAAATATAATACTTGAATATGAAACTAGGAAGAGATGCTTGAACAATAGAAACTTTATAGCTATCAATAGCTCTTTCCCCCCTTCTTCCTCTGTAAGAAAAAGCTTTAAAATAACCTCCCCTCTTTGAGTGGTTTTAAAACATAAGGGCAAGGTTATTGGCATGTATGTGTTCCTGGCCACTTAACTAACACAAACAAATTCATAAGAGATTACACTGTGGTCCAAAGGGGGGAAAAAATCACTGTCTATTATGGTGAAATTTGAAAAGCCTAACTTTGCATCTATTTTAACACATGCAGTATTTCCATGTTTCCATCAAAAAATGCAGATAATTAACAAAATTATAGAATATGTCCAGTGGCCATTATGTGTCTCTGGCATTTGAATATTTGTGGAAAAAAATAAGGCTAAGTGGCTGTGACAAAACAAACACTCAAAATGTGAGACATGCTTTTGTAAAAAAATATATATATATATATGAAGATGGGCTTTTGAAAAATTCTGTTTTAAAAGCTATTTCTCATACAAATGTACAAAAAGGGTACTAGAAAATGATAAAGCTTTGGAAATAAAACAACAGAATTCTCACATTCAGCCTTTGTTTGGTTATTGTTGACACAGCCACCTTAAATTATTCAGATTTAAAGACTGGAATCTGGCTCAGAATCTTTCAGCTTCAACTTCCTTCTAATCCCTGTTTGTGTACTTTTTAATAATAATTCAGTGGTTTTCTTTTGTTATTGTTCACTATCTTAATGAAGAAAAAATACCTTAAAATTATTTCTTTCTTTAGACATAAAAAAGTTCTCGATTCCTTTACTATTCTGGAAAAAAATGAACTGAAATGGATTAAAAATCATCCTACAAATTGCTTTAGTTTTAGGAGATTGAAAAAGACAAAGCATCTTTTTGTGTAATATTAGCTTATTTTAAATAAACTCCTTCAGAAATCTTGACTACAACTTACCCGACCGATGTCCACTAGATGACACTGTTGTATAAGCACAACAATCAGAGGCCATTGCTTCAACAATAATATAATACATATATATATATTTAGATATTGTCAGTGTCTGGCTTTCAAGATGAAACTGGCTTAGCATATTTAATTGGATGTGGCTGATAACTACAACTTCATGTAATTTAGAGTAAAGATACCCTCAAAGGTTAAAATGTAGGAAAAGAAGAAACATCTATTTCACAGCATTCATATTTTTTGTAATAGAAAGATCTTTCAAAATCTGTGTATTTCAGTTGAAACAGAGTTCATTATGAATTTTAAATTGTACCATTTGAAATCAAAGGACGATAACTGAAGTGATAATACTGGTTTCTAGTAGAATTTTGTTAGTAATCTTTTTTTTTTAAATCTCTCTCTGTTCCCCGCCTCTTGTCCTCATTCTACCACCCTTCTTGTCTTTTCACTTCTTTTTTTCTTTTCTCCTTCATTCTGGATTGGGAGCCACTGGAATCCAGTCCCCAAATCAGGAAAGAATCAATTGTCTTCAGCCAACAGCCTCTCTGTCACCAGATTGCCAAGCTAGGAAACTTTAGCTTCAGAAAAAACAGCAAAACAGACATCACCTGGTGCACTTGTGTAGACAGAGCCGAGGAAGGAAACTATGACAACGTGGAATTACATTCACATCCTGGACATAGACCTATTTCCCTGGGAAATCCATTATTCGGCAAGATCATGTTGATTATTAAGATTCCCCCTGATAGTAGGATTCCTTCGGAGTCACTTATTTTTATACTGATGCTCCAAAAAACAGTCACAACAAACTTATTGGCTGTGGCTTCAGTTTAAAGAGAATGTTGCAGAAAAAGATTCATGTTCCGTCACTACCTATTACATACACTAATCTCAGGCGGTTTACCTGAAAATCTCGGAGGAGGAGCCAGTACTAAAAAGAAATTACTCAAAGTGCTAGGGGGGAGAGAAGTGTTTTATGGCATGTGGCATGTCTCAGAAAGAGGTGACAGATGTGTCACCTTGCTTTATCCCCCCTAAACCAAGCATACTAGTGGTGGAGCGCAGTGTGAGATGCCCTGTGCTGGGGAAAAGCCTACTACATCCCCACATCTGCACCCACAGAAGAGGCCAGGCTTCCCTAGTGCCAAGTTTTCACTACACTAGTTTTGTCAACATGACTCACAAACAAAACTACCAGGTTACCCGTTACATCAACGAAAAAGTATAGAAAAGGAATCCCCATACTTAAATACGTAAGACAAGCTTTGTGCTTAAACACCCAGGTAAATTCCTCTTAATAGGCAGATAGTAGGATCAGGTAGAAATGTATGTAGAATTAGTTTATCTTTCTTTGTATTTTTTCACTTCTCTGGGTTATGATTTCTTTTCGTTCCCCCCCATCTGCTTACACACACACACACACACACACACACACACACACACACACACGCCCCCCTCCCCACACATACAACTATTCTCTCAGCCAAAACTAAAAGCCATAATAGTGTAGATATGCCAGTTCTTTCACTCTGGGCATATTATATAATCTACCTTAGCCTTAGATTTCCTAATTTACAACTCTGCATAGGTCTTTAATGAATATTAAAGATCATGATAATATTAAAGTACATGACAAGGTTTTAACGTATAGTTTAGTGTGCAGATAATGCTTACCTATGGAAGCAACCTAAAAAAAAAAAAAAACCATCAGGGGGAAGGTGGGTGTTAGCAAAGAATCTAATTCAACAGTGGGCCCATAAAGCAGGGTGTGAAGACAGGTGTGGAGGAAACTAGAAAGTGTCACAAGCTGAGAGTGTCACAAAACTGAGAATGAAAAAGGAATAATATTACAAGGGAGTTGCCATTTCTTGAGTGCTGGGTGTGAGGCACTTTCTATACATACTTTCATTTCCTTCTCACAAAAGCCTGATGAAGATGCTTTATTTGCATTTACTTTTTCTAGCGGAGGAAACTGAGGCTCACAGATTTCAAGTATTAAGTCCTTAGGACCTTTGGCTTCTAATTGGTAAAAACTGTTTCATTTCTAAAGCTTCTCCTACTTCCATTAGACCACTTTCTTTCCCAACATTTTATAGATGCGCAAGTAGGACCCCAATTTCCACATTTTTACAATCTCATCCTGATAAGCGGTGTTTGGAAATTTTACTCCAGTACTTAGAATGTGTTTTCCTATAAGATTACGATGTCAGCTTTTTTATCAGATGCTTATTTAACTCAAAATGTAGGTTCATCTAAAGATTATAGAACCTGTGTTCTCCAGCCCAACAAGATAATCTTCAGATTATCTTTACCACTATTACCATTTGTTAGCGAATTTAAACAGGGAGAAGTCATCTCTAATCCTCAACCTATGTACAGATTTAGTATGTGGGAAGATGAAGTTGAGGGATGGATTTTCCAAAATGGTTAGGGAATACTGCAGCACATATCACTATATATTGCTAGTTGTCAGTTACTTGCTAGGTGGGTGACCATATGTGATGGAAAATAAATGTATGTTATAGCTTAGATATTCAATTAAATGCATAGAGGCTATCAATTTAGCCCAAATAATAGTGCAATGTCACTTCTAAGATCTCAGATATACCTCACTTTGCATTTTCTTGCCTCCTAGCATGCATAAGCATGTTTGAAATATGAATTTCTTAACACTGAATGACTGCAACATATTTAGCAAATAGCAACATGAATTCTGTAGTTTTAAAAACTGGACCGTCTTCCCCTTCCCCCACTCAAACCTGTCTTGGTGATTGGGTCTTAAATGTGTCCCTTAGCTTAGCTTTAAGGCCTGGAGATGTGATGAGTATTTTCATTAAGATTTCCTCCTTCTCTGTAGAGTCTTGCATTGATGCCCTGTCTTATTTTCCCTCTTATTTTAGATTCATATGAGAATCACCAGGTGATGACTGCACTAGTGGCATGAAGAGGTCATCACTTACTCTCACTCCACTGTTCATAACATTGCAAGAGAGAAAGGTTAATCAATGTTTGCTGCCTATTATATTTTTTCTATGACTCCAGTAATCCATATCCCTGCCCCCAGTGTCCAGCAACATTTCCAATTCATCTTACTACCTCCTTTTCTATCTTTACTACTCCTTTACTATCATCCTACTATACTACCTACAATCTATGATCGTTTATTTTTCTGAATAAAATTTTCACTTACCTAGAAGACCACAAGGTACAACAAATGTTCAGTCTTTAAATGATAAGGGCAGTCAGGAAATCCTAAAAGATGTGGGTCTGTTCCTAACTGCCTACGATTTTCTGATTAGGTTCCCTTAAAACTTGATAATTATCCTTTAGTCCAAGTGACAGAATTTCTAGGCTACTGAACCCAGGGATGAGATGTTGTCCAGGACATGGAAGGGGCTTAGGTGCTCCATCATAAATCCAGGATTTTGTAGGAAGCCTATTCTCAATTATCTGCAGGAGTTGTATAGGAATCATAAGTTGCTTTTTCTAAACTAGCATCAAAGAAAGGTAAGGTCAAATGCTTAGCAGAAGGGCCAAATCATGAGGAAACTTGATAGAGCTACCTGTTCCTTACTTGCCTTGGAAATTCTGATTTCTAGGAGCAAACATGTTCATATATACACAGGTTTTTCATGTCTCTGGGGTATATAATTTAGACACGTGCTAAAGCACTCACTTAACATCTGAGATCTGGCACCTCATTTGAAGAATGGAGATGCTACTAATTTGAAGTTACTCTGAGGGTTCATGGAAATATACCTGTCAATATAAAGTATGTGAATATATATTTTAAATGGTAAAGCATATGTAGGATATCATTGTTATTTTCATAGCTTTGCATGTTTTGGGGATGGACCATGTTTAAAAGACTAAATCAGAAACGAATATTTGCAATACCCCTAGAAATCATAAGTGGTGAAACCCAAGAGTTTATTTTCTAATCCAAAGGATTGGAATGTGAATGTTAACATTTTCTTGTTTCACATGGACAACTAAGATCTGGTATCCATGTAAGATATCAAGCTTTTAGCAACTACGAGGATTCACCCAAGCAGGTAGCTACCTTCAAGCTGCATTCCCCTCATCAGTTTGTTCAAATATGACCACTAGAATGGTAGAGCCAGCCTCATTGTGTTAAGGACAGCAGTGGAATTTTTTTACCCAAAAGATGCAGGCCCTTGACATTTCCTAATACTTCCCTTAACTATTCTCTCTACTCCACTGTACACATTACTTATCTAGTTCATTGTTTCTCACCCTCATTAACATGTAAACACCATAAGGACAGAGACTGTAGACTATGTTGTTCATCAGCATATTCACTGAATTAAAGATGTGCTGGGTACATAGTAGACGCACATAAAATACTTTCAGCATGAAAGACTAGATGGACTGCTCTCTAAAATTAAATAAATGTATATTTCCAAGTTTTCAGAATCAATGAAAAAAATGTAGGGAGTTAATATTTAGACAAAAGGTGAGTGGTTTTATAAAAAAAATACAAATCTTCCTCGACCATGATGCTCTAATTTGACTATTCTTTTTTTTTAAAGATTTATTTATTTATGCATACAAGAGCTGGGGTGTAGGCCAGAGGTGCGGGGGGGTGGAGGGGGCGTAAGGTGCTGAGACGATTCACCAGAGACAGAGTGGGGAGCAGAACAGGTGGATCTACTGAAATACACTGCTGAGGGGAGCAGCAAGTGAGACAGGAGAGGCCTGCTGTGCCATGTGGGTCAGCTCGCTGGCCATGGGATTGAACATGTGCTGCAGTGGCTGGCAATGGCTTGATAGTGCTGAGACTTAACCCCTTGTGCCACCAGGAAGGGCCCCCCAATTTGACTATTCTTGCTGGATTTCTTTTACCTAACCTTTGAACCTTTGGGAATCAACAGTGGCCATGTAATAGTGTCCAGATTAGGATATAAAGAAAAATATCCATTGCTAAAAGCAAGAAAACAACAGGCAAACTGTATTTATTTTGTTTCTTTCCTCACTATTAGGAAAGAAAGATGGAAAGAAAGCAGAGAACCTTTCATTTATTCAACAAATATATATTGAGTGCTTATACTACTATGTCAGGCACTTGATAAGCACTGGGGAAAAAAAAATTCCGTCCCGGGAGAATTCAGTGTAGGAATGAGGGATAGACACTATTAAGCTTCTTTCTATATTCTTTCCTCTGAGCTTCAGAATGGAAATGACATGTGCATTTAGACATAGTTGTGTTAGGAAGTTCTGCTCCTTGAAAGCCTTGCTAGTATGTTAGAAGGCTGATAAAATAAGCAGTGGCTGAAAATGTTTTCAAAGACTTAGAGTCCCTACAATGTGCCAGACACTGCAAGGATCAAGAGTGCTTTCAAACCCTGGGAAGGGAACCAGACTGATAAACAGATCACTGTAACACTCTAAGCGACACACATCCACCAGTCGTAGTGGAAGAGCAAGGGAAACAGCCATTCCGATGGAGGGCGTGAGGTCAGGAAAAAGTCCCAACTCGTTAGGGTTCGAACAAGAAAACAGGCACCCTTAAATTGGGTGATACAGAAAAGATTTTCAAAGTTACCAAAAAAAAAAAAAAAAAAAAAAGGCAAGTGGAAGGAATTAAGATAGCACAGTACGTTAGAGGTCACTCTACTTCTAAGTATGTGGAATAAGGAAGACAGAAATTCCTGGGTCCTGGGACAGAAAGATCTGTGTAGAAAAAACTGTTTAACTAGAACTGTGGTTTTCAGTTGATGGATGCAGCTAGCCCAAGGCAAGCCCAGAGAGAGAGCTTGGGGGATAAAAGACCACTCCACCATCCCAGGTTTCTCTGACCGACCCATGCTTACACTGGAAGCGCCCAAGCAGAAGGCAAAGGGGAAGGGAGTCCACTGATGGCCTCCTGGGTCGTGGAGCAGAGTGGAGAAGAAGCGTGAGTCAATATTGTGGGGCAAATGAAAAATAGCCAATGCCGTAGGTTTTGGTAGCAGGCTACACATGAGCCAAGGCTTGAAGGTGAGGAGTGCATTAGCTAGATGAACTGGGTCACTCCAGAGGAAGGGTGATGCTTTGAAAAGTTTCTGACAAAGGGGAGGTTTCTGTGAAGATTGGAAAATGTATATTTTCTCTATCTCTCTATCTCTATTTCTATTTCTATATGAGTCTCCGGGCATGATTTTTACTGCCATGAGTTGACAGCAATTAATAGAATCAAAGGAGATCTCACAATGTGGGAACAGACTAAAACTTCTAAGAATCAACAAAAATATGTCTTCAATCTCCAGATATTAGGAGAATATTTGAAGGTCTTTAGTCAGATTCAAGGAGAGACTGTGAGTTGGGCGTACTGTCATTTTTATGGGATTCTTGGTATGTTCCTCATCATAAGGTGATGGACCCCTAGACAAAACATTAATAAATTTTATGAATTTAAACTCTTCATGCTCATTTGGTCAATGTAAATCAAAGGTCAAAAAATAAAAGACTTTAATCTCAAATTATTTCACAGTGTAAGGGTTGCACTTCTCTTAATGAGAAATCATTTCTTTCATACAATTAGCTTGAGTATATTTAACTGCTTCTGATTCTTGTGAATGGAACATTACTGAAGGGCCAATTTCTAAGTATCCACCCAACTTATTTTGGAAAATAGCATGACCTGATATAGTAGCTTCAAACTTTAAAAAAACGAATTCTCACACAGAACTTCAATAAATAAAAGCAGATAAAGCCAGGCTTCCCTGGCAGTTTAAGTCTTCATTGTCCAGCAGAAAATATTTTATTACTTGCCCCAAACCTGAAAGCACCACTGTGGACCTTGTATTTCTCCGGGCAGCAGCATTAAAAACCGCTGATCTATTCCTGAGAATAGGAGACAGGACACCGGGGTTCAAATCTCAGTTTGAAACTAAATTTTCCCTGGGGTCACATAAAAAACAAGGATACCTCTTGAGAAGCACAGAAGTGCTTGTATTGATGTCTCCGAAGGACTCATTCACTCTGTGACTGCAAGTCACCAGACCTCTTCCAGCTTTATGATTCATTTCTGTAAAATGGGGTTGTTAATAGTTACCATGTGCCTTCTTCATCAAAGAGATGCTGAAAAGATTAATAAGTGCTGTTGCTAAGGCTCTAAAAAATCCTTTGAAGAAATGCTGTAGATAAGACCAAAAAAAAAAAAACAAACCCACAATATATTTTATTGGCTCCTACCCAGTGAATGCTCTGAAAGAGTCCAGAAACAAATACCTAAAACTCCTAAGTGGATAGTGTCAGTTCCAATTTACTTCTTCACTGAACTGAGGTGGTGCTATTAGAGTCAGTCTGGGAGATATACTCCTGCTTGCTGGTGCTGGGATGTGCAGAAAGAAGTTGCAGGGAGAGCAGTGAAGTTAGTAGCTATGTCTAGGCATCTTGGGACAGTGAGACGAGGTGAGCCAGGGAAGTGGGGAGACAGAAGAAGCAACATTAGCAGGAGCTCTCTGAGCACAGCCAGGAAATAGGTACTGATGTATTTAAACCAAGAAGGAACTGGCTAGATACACAAATGATTCAGCAGAAGGGACAGCAGTTCCTTCGAGTATGCTGGGAGAAAGGCATCCTTGGCTCCACTTTATAGATGTTGAAACCAACTGGGAGCCAGCTGCTATTTACCCCCTATATGCTTTAGCTAGCTTATCTACACAAAGCTTTATCATTATGAGTAGACAGGATTATTTTCAGAGGACAACACCCTTGTGGCAAATTCTTGGTGTGCACCTTCTTCTTCTATGTCCCTCACCTAAGGTTCGGTTCACTTTTGATTCCAGCCTGAACTATTCCAGTGGCATTGGAAGCACCGTATTCTTTGCTTCCAATGTCTTCCTTTCTCTAGCTTCAAACTGGTGCTACAAAATCACCTAAAGCAGGATCAGGCCTCACCTGTCTATGCTCAGAGAAATTTCATGGTGTCCTATGCTGATACCATGCACGTCGAGTGTGATTTTTGAGGACCTTCATTTTCTGACCCCAACTCACTGTCCTTCCTCTCACTACATTTCCCTTACTCTCAACACATATTTCACATTGCTCTCAGATCTCCATCCATACTCTTATTTCAATGCTGCCCGACTCACTAATGTAATTTCCTTTTAATTTTGTCTAAATTTTGTCCATTGATAATGTAGCTGGCCTTCAAATTCTGTTTCAGAAGATTCTACAAATTCTCAGACTTTCCTACCACTGGACACTACAGCAGGTTTGTCACAAATATTTATTTTCATTCGGGGCTTTTGTAGAGGGGTTGATGTCCTGAGCTCGAGTCCTGGTCCACATTAGCCTTCACCTATTAGCTGTGATTTGGGACAAACTAATTTCTTTGATAAATGGGAATAAAATATCTTTAAGTGAGACAAAGTGTGTGACAGCCCAGAACCTTGTGCCTGGCAAAATGAGTACTTGATAAATATTTACTGAGTAGGTGAGTGAATGAAGAAAACAAACTGATGGATCCTTAATGACAGAACATACTGTTGTCTGAGTGGAATCACTCATTCTTTTCTGTTACTGAAGGAGAAAACATTCTAAAAAAGGTTTCCCTTACAAGATCAGGGTCAGTCTGAAAACAGAATGACAGGCCAGGGAAACTTACATATTGCATGTAAGAGGAGCCTTTTAAGTTTGTATTGGTTTTCTTGTGTGCTGATGCAACTTTCTATTTCTGTGTAAAGTCTTTCAGGCTTGTTTACCTCAAGATCCAGCTTCCAGCTTTCTGCCTACTTCATTGTTGTCGTTCTTTAAATTCTCTCACAGCAGACAAAGCGAAAAAGTTTGGCTTTGAAGTCCCAGGAAGCCGCGATGTCAGTTACCGCGGGAACCCAGGGAAGTACACGTGAAAGCAGGCATTAGAGGCGGTGGAGATCAGAGGGCATTTCAAAAGCTGCAGGAGCTATTCAGATTCTCTTATTTAAAGGGGCTCTGATGTCAGAAGATGGTGTGTTGGACTCTTCTGTGCTACCAGTTTGAAATGTATTTGTAGTTTAATCATAGAGTCCCGATTTAAAAATCCCAGTTTGCCGGGGAGGGGGAAAAGAGAGGAGAATGTTTTCTATTCTAGGACTCTACATAGCCCTTCGCCAGCAGCCCTATGCCCTGCTGTTCTACCATGTCTGCTTTTCCTGGGGAGGTTTCAGGAGGCAGGAGATAAAAAGAAAATGAGAAGATGCTTGTTCTATTTATTTTTCTTGCCCCTGGGACAAAGTCATTGTCTCAGTATTGAACTCTGACACCCAAATGTACTAAGGATCTACAGACATTAAGCAAATTTTTGCAGATTGATGTGCTATCTATCTTCTTCACCCTGTGAAGCAGTGAGAGATTTTTTTTTCTAAGTTACAAATTTAAAGAACGAAATGAGGTTAGCTGTGGGCAACCCTGTACTGGAGTTACTTTGACAACTGAGTTTGACAACTGAGAAGGAAGAATGAGAGGGGACTTGGTTTATGTTTCACTCCGTGCAAAGTGATGAAGTTGAGGATGAGCCGACTTATTGAACTAAAACATTAAGCTGCACGTACAGGAAAATTGAAGAAAGCAAAACGCATGCTTGCCTCTCCCTAAAAGCTTTTTATGGGCAGGGAAAAAAATATGTCCCTGCTGGTCAATTTCCCTTCCCTCCTGCATGCAGACTCCTCTCTGGGTGCACCCCATGTGACTTTTTTGTATTGTTATTTCAACTATTATAAGCACTTTGCTAGATGATAGTGATTATTTGGTTTAAAATATGTGAAAATTGAAATTAAATTTTTACTGTTAGGTGGAATACATCAAAGAAATGAATCTTCTACATTCTACATGATTCTACAGGAATCTTCTACACTTGAACCAAGTTTCTCAGTTGGGGAAATGACAAGAAAAACAGTTTTCCCTTTATTTGTATCACTGTACTAGATTTCATTTTAGAAATTAGAAGGGATGCGTCTCACAAAAGAGGAATAAAAACGCACTGAGTTGAAGGGAAACAATGGCATGATTCAACTCCAACTTCTTATGTAAACTTCTACCATATGATAATGTAGTTGTACTGCATATTCAATTTTGATATGTAACCTTTGAAATAAATTGGAATATTCTTTCCTGCTACTCTTGGCACACGCAGAGTGATCATAAACAATAATCTCATAAAGGTCACTTGCTCGATAAGCACTGTTCTCGGCGAGAAGTATTCAGGACTACTCAGAGATATTTTTCTCTTTCTCTGAGACTTTTAATTTATTATTTATCCCCCCTCTCTGATGCTCCAAACAAAACAAATTTTCTTATATCACATAGACTTGCAGGATTTCTGAAATGTTTATTGTTTTTCTCTTTTCCTTACACGTTGTTCTTTTTTTTAACTTAAAAAGGCTGATGGAAAGTAGGCAAAGCCATTTGGAGACTGGGGTGGAGAGGGGGAGTTTATTCAGCCAAAAGCAAATTGGTGATTATAGAGAAGAGGATTATTTGATTTTAATTTCTCTCTTCACAAATTATGTGAATAGACATGATAAAATAAGTATATCTATTTAATATATTGATATATATATTTATATGTATTCTTGCAAGGTTTTCTTTTTACAGAACTTGCTCATTTTACAAAGAAATCCCAAATGAACTTGATATTACTTCACCACTCTAACTTCAGCTCCTCACACAAAAGTTAAAAACAGTATTTTGTTAAATCCAAGTTCCCATCATGTCAATTGTGTCTTTTGCTGTTATTCACCAGCAAAATAGCTCCAATAAGTATTATTCTATTTGCAGATAATAACTTCTTTTAGGATATGCCAATTAGTCTGCTGCCAAATAATATAGGTGACTCTCCCCCTTACAAGATAATGACAGAGGAAAGGTCTTCTTGCCACAAAACTGTCTAAAGGTATTTGCTTCGGGCACACCCGTGAAATTTGGTCACCTGTAAAGCAATCTAGATATATACAGGAAGGGCAATCAAGACAGAAGTTTACACAAAACTGTCCTTAGGGAGGATTTGCTTGTAACTCCAACCTAAAGCCCATTTACTTCAAGTCTCTACCTATTTTAAACAAATGATGAATGAGGACATTTTCAGGATGAAATGAATAAAATTTTGTTTTAATAAGATTTGAAGCAACTGAATAAGCTTAACTGTAATTTCAATTTGCTATATGCCTGGTTCTTTAAAAAAAAAAAAAATCTCTACATTTATATCCCCTCTTGGATGTTTTAGAAAGTGACTTAAGCAATCATGTGTGTTCTCTCTCTCCTCTTCCTCTTCCCTTCTCTTTCTCTTTCATCATAACTTTTCAAATAGAATGAATTGACTTGATTTTCAGTTAAGGTTATGAGAAAAATACACAATTGGTGTCATTTGCATTAGGCCTTGAGTAGTAGATGTCAAGGGATGGTAGTACTAGAATGCATTGTGGGGATGGGGATACTGGGAGAGGCAGTGACGAGAAGCTTCTATTTATCTTATGTGAAACCTAGCACCACTCTAATGAGGGAGCGAAAAGCTGTCAGGCTAGCCACTGATCTAGCACGCAGAGGCTGGTAACCACAAGAGGCCTATAGAGGCACACAGTAGCTTGTGGTGGCTTCACCCCTCTGGGTAGCAAAATGGGGCAACGAGGCAAAGGGGGGTGGTAGAAAAGCACCAGAACGGTGAAAGTCCCCATGAGAGATTATAAAAGTAAACCTACCCTCAACAGTAACAGGCTCCTTCCGTGGACTCCCTCCTGCTGTCTGGAGTCTCTCTTGCAATAAACCTGAGCTTGCTAATCTTCAGTCTGGTGTGTCGGTAATTATTCCTCAAACGCTTGAACACAAGAACCCATTGCATCGGCAATAGTAGCATATATAAAGTATTGTTACTGATGCTGTTAGAGTGGATTGTTCGAAAACTGGAATTTGGAAGATCTTTCTTTAAGATCTCATGTTATCTTCTGGTTTAAAAAACGGAAGCTCATTATAAAGGAAACACCAATGTTAGCTAGGGCAAACAGTGCTTTGAATTAAAAAAAAAATCAGGGATGGATTTGGATAAATCTAACAAATGTTAAAATGTAGATTTGGCTGTCCATTGAATCTTTTGCTCAGCCACTGAAATGACAGGAGAATAGGAATCTAACAGAAGCCCAGTTGGAGTTGACTTTAAGAAGAAGATGAACAATTGTTGCCTCTGGGAAAGAAAAGACTGCTGTGGTCATGGTGGGATTTCCCACAGAGCTTCCTCCTTTGTTAATGAATAAAGTCTGAGAATTTAATATATAGTTAAAATTTGCAGCTTATTTTCTGAACTGAAGAGTGCAGTTATTTCTTTCTCTGGACAATTTTTAGTTTAAAACTGAAGTATGCACAAAATGCCCACTCAAAAAAACAATAATCCAAGGTCATTCACTTTGATGTCACCTACTTAAATATAGCAGTGTGTACCTCTGAAACAAACAATGGTGTTAATAAATGGTAGGGACCAAGTGAAAATTCAGAACTGAACAAATTTCAGGAGCTATGAATATATTTTATAACTTATCTTCTATTTTTTCATATTTAAAAGCTATTTCCTTCCTTATTGTGCTTAGTTGTGTAGCACCTATAGCAATGTATCTAGAAAATGTGACTTAAGTTTATGAATCTTGTAAGCATTTGCCTTTATCTTTGTCAAGAAGATAACTGAAGGCAGTAAGCTTTCTGTGAAATATTCTAATTAACCCAACTCACCATATATTTGTATTCTGAAAATTCTATCTACTAAAATTCAGTTCACATTTTAAGAAAAGAGCAGAAATGTCCTTGAAGAGGAAAAAAAGAATTAAAATTTTAAGAAGTGAATAGAACTAAATGAAGACGCCCAAATAGGAAACTTCTGCATAAACATCACCCATCTCTCTGCTTTCCATCCCCAAACCTCTGACCTCTACCTTCCTGGAGATTTAATTCTGTTGTCAGGGAACACTTTACTCTTGCAGAAAACCTAGACACTTAATTAAGTTATCTCAAACTCAGCCAGTTTGATAATCTGTATATGTATTCTGGCTACCTCATGTCTCTAATGGTTGGTGAATGTGAGTTTTTTTCACATGCAAAATATGCCTCTTAGTACTAAGAAAAGTAAAAGAGGCCCATTTTCTAAGACCCTGCACTTTAGAATGTGTTTGGACAATCTCTGCCCAGATGTCAGTGTGCAGATGCATATTTCAGACGTCTTTCCTGATTAGCATGCTGCCCAGAACACCTGTTTTACTGCCTGGAGGAATCATATTAGAAATAAAGATACACCTGCACAAATATTTGGCACTGTATTTATAAACAGAGCTTTTGGTGTTGGGATGAGTACTTTCCCCAGAGTCCAATGGTTAATGTAACTTTATGCTCTGGAATGACTTCAGTCCCATTTTGTAGATTTGCATGGTCATTTTTAAAAAAAATTGCATTTGAGGGCCTCCCTGGTGGTGCAATGGGTTGAGTGCAGCACTGTGGGACTATCCAGAGCCGCTGCAGCACGAGTTCGATACCTGGCCAGGGGGATTCCCACACAGCACAGCACACCTCTCCTGCCTTATCCCCTGCTGCCTTCAGCAGTGTACTTTGGTCGATCTGCCTGTTCTGCTCACCGCTCTGTCTCTGGTGGATCCTCTCACCCACCCCACACCTCTGGCCTACACGACAGCTTACATGCATAAATAAATAAATCTTTAAAAAAAATAAAAAATTCCATTTGTAAGCAGCTTTCAAGTGTTTCTCTTCCCACAGGGGATTACTCAGCACACTGTGTGTGTGTGTGTGTGTGTGTGTGTGTGTGTGTGCGCGTGTGCGCGCACACGCGCACGCGCACATGATACAGGGGTAACTACCCACATCTGGGGGCAAATAACCTATTTTGGCAACAAGATAAGTGAAATACCATACGTGACAGTTATGAATATTACTTATGAAAAGAACAGCAGGCCATGGTTCAAATATACACCTTTCTTTGAACATTAAAAATATTTAAATATTTATCATTTGCAGATTAAGTTTAAGTCTATAACTATCAATGTTAAATAATCATCTGAGAAGAAATGCAAAAAATTCTTCTATGTGTAATTATTTCAAATTATAATAATCATAAATTATTCAAAATACAACAAATAACAGTTACAGGAAGATTTAACATGTTATTCAAATAATTTTGGAAATTGTATCAATGTGATATAGCTATAGAGATGGGCAGAAATGAAACACAGCTAGCTAACGGTTTGATGTAAATGATGGAATTTGAGTAGCATAATGGAGGATTTGTGATTGATATATTTCTAGGAGCTGAGCTTTTGAACCTTTTCAAGTTCATCAAGCACTGGCTTTCATAGGCTCTTACATGGATAAATTATATTCTAAATTCCTTAGAAATGAGAACATTAGAATTAAAATCTATCAGTTTAGTAATAATTCTACATGAACCAGATTCCAGTCATTCATAACGAAAATAGTGAATCCCTCAGGCCAGAATAAGAGCGGAAACACTCAAGTAAGACATTTGTGCTATTAGAACAAAAATATAGATTGGCCCTATATTTTTTACTTAAGTTGTCTAAATCAATTAGACATTTGAATTGTGGTATAGTATTTCCAGGAAGCTTCATTGCTTTCTATTATCCTCATGACAAAAATAAACAATTCCTTTTGAAATCATAAAGAAAAATACCTCCCACTGAGTTGATGTTGTTTGCCGTTATATGCAAGAACATATGTGTAATAAAAAATGAGAAATTATGGATCAAATAATGATGTTGGAGCCACTTACATAAACAATAGAGAGCATTTTGGATGAGCTCCAAATATCATCACTATTGTTTAATTTCAGCCCAGTTACGCATCTGCCTAGGCGCGTGTCAAAGATAATAATTTCACCAGCTAGATATAAAATACACAACTAAAATTACATAGCTCCATTATTCTGTTTATACATAGTACTAAACCACTCTTTTCCAGCTGACTGACCCAACAGAGTATTTTGTCCATGGAGCTCCCTTGCAAATTCAGTGGGCCAATGCCCATTTCTCTGCATATATTAGGTCATTTTGTACTAATGTAGGAATAAAGTAACTAAGAAGAAGCATGAATATGTTTGCCCTCTAATGAATTTGTTCTTTACATCTTGCACTCTGCCTTTCACACACAATTATGGGCTTTTAAAGCAAGGGAAAGCCTTAGTGGAAGTCACAAAATGCCGATTAAAAGAAATGGACAGTGGTTGAGTGCCAAATCACTCATTCTGGGGAAAAGAGAAAACAAAGAGAGCTATGCATTTCAGCCCGCTCCACTGAAATGTTTTCTGCCAGTCAACATATGATAGAATTCTCAGCTAAACTCAGGGATTGGAAAGTTAACTTCTAGGGCTCTGTCTTTAATTCTACACCACTTATCAGAGGAAGTTTTCACAAATGATACTACTCAAAAAAATAGAAAAATATATATTAAAAAGGTAAGAAAGAAAAGCAGTCACAATTTTTCATTACACCATTTATACCTAAAATGAAGGTAATTTTTTAAAACTATGATTTGTTGGTGGAAAGAAATATATTCTTTCGTTAAGTCATGGATTTAAAGAAAAACTTGAGTCATTTATTTTCTTTGAATGCAAAGCATTGCACTCTAAGTAGGCCTGAACAGGATCTGCCTCTCCATCACTGACAGTTAATAATTAAATCAAACATTATATTCGGCAATAGAACATATGCATCAGCTTCTTTCAAATTGCATTTCCTTCCTGTTAGGTCCATTAGTGTAAACCAGACTGCCTTTAGAAACCCCCTTATTGCTGCTGTCTTTCAGCACAGTTCCTGAAATGGATAATGTGGTACATATTATGGGCAATTACATAGAACTCCCCAGCGATAGGGTTTTAGAGTTACAGAATGAAACAGCTGGAACTACAGAGCTATAAGCTAATCAGAAAAAAGGAAATAGTTAAAATAACCCAGACCAAAAAAAAAAAAAAAAAAAAAGAAAGCCTGAGAGGCTCTTTTAAATCATTGACCTTAGAGAAGTTGTCTGTACCTAGAAGATACTCCAGAGTTCTCAGCATAAGACTAAGTATAAACAATTAAAAAAAAATTTTTTTTTTTTGCTAAATCTTTTGCATTTACGGTGTAGAAGCACATAGCAAGCAGCTGGCAAATTTGAGGTTCTGGAAACAATGACATTTTTCTCTCTGGCTTTATTAATGCAGTATTTCCATATTAGTAACATGTGAGAGATCTAGACTTCCTTTTCAATTTTATTTCCATGAAAACATATATGGGATAGTGGGAGATGAGTTTTCTATTCACCAAATGAGTCCCACACATAATACTTTCATCTCGTTATTTTATGCTTGGGCTTGGGCGTGTATTGCTTGTGTCATACAGATAAGAAATTACATAATCTATCTCTGTACTTGGTTTGGGTACTGCAATTGGAGTGTTCTGCTTGAAAAATCAGACACAAACATTAGATATATACCTAAGGGAAAAGTTTCATATTCAAGGGGGAAAATACATATTCTGATTTCTCTCACAGATTTAGGAAAGTAATAATGGATTTTGATGGCAAAAATGTTGCTTCATTTGGTTGTAAGCAAAATGCAGTTTTAGCTTGCACCAATGAAGTGTTTTGAAAATTTTCAGTAAAATTACTTCATAACTTGAGAAATAATGGAACAATCTGCACAGTAACTACTGTGAAATGAAACAAAAGTGGGTGCAATTTCAAACTTTAAATATAGCCTCAAAACTATTTTCAAATTTGTTGCTAAAGTATGCTACAAATGTCTGAAGATATTAAAGGCAGAATATTTGTAAAACTCTTAGAGGACTATTCTCTTTCTCTCTAAAGAGATGGATTACACAGTCATAGCCAGATTTATGTGGCTACTTACATACTTTCATAAGACTTCAGTAGCCAGTATTTATTTCAACAACAATAAAAAGCAGCAGTCAGAAACTGGACATAAAACATGCTATCCAGTTTGATATCCTTAACAGTCATTGTCTCCTACTTCTCTTAAGAGCAGTGATTCTTTGTTGTTGTTAGTTTTTTTCCCCCTTTCCAGTAAAAGCTTTATTATGATGGAGTGGAAGGAGGGGAAACAGATGTTAACAAGACAAAATGTTAAAGTCAAAGGAAGACTATATCTCCTCATTATAAAAAGTAATGTTCACTTTAACAGTAAAACCCTCATTTATTTTTATTATTGAAGTTATATTGGTGACTGTACAATATAATAAGTGAATATGTTCTGAATACCCAAACCTATTTGTTATGTAACAAACAAAGTTCAGGAATTTAATTGGAGGTTATGTTTTCCTATGTCTCTGTTTTTTATAAGGAGGGACATTGAACAGAAGGAGAAAGACAAACTAGAAATATAATACGTATTAGACAGAGGGACAAGGAAACTAGTAACGATTACAGACCATTCTCACTTCTTTTTTTTTTCTATATAAATTATCATAAAGTAAAAAAGCTGTTATCTATTAATTTCTAATACAGGAAATTCCAGAATGATGTCCCTCTTTTTCACATGAAATACCTATTTGTCTCCATGTGGTCTGCATTTTTATTTAGATAAAATAATACTTTGGAACATTCTCATGCCAATTCCTGAACTAAGCACTTTATAGAAATAATAGCTGATTTAATCCTCCTAACCATTTCTAATGTGGTATAGATACTATTATTATCCTCAGTTGGTAGATAAAGAAACCAAACCAGAGGACTTAACTGGCCAAATCTTAATTCCTCAATTTTATTTTGATTACTATTGAAAAACCTATAAAATTCTCACATGTAAAATTACACCTAATTTCCAAAAAAGGACCGATTCTGTTCTGCTGATATATACATTATATCACTGATCTTTCTTTTAAAATATTTTGCCTCCCTCTAAAAGTTTTTCTTCAGAAGGCCTCATATTTTTGGCTGGAACAGCCTTGAAAGCATCTGGAAAAACACCCACAATATTCCAGTGAACATATAAAAACGTTACCTGGTTATAAAGCAGCCTATCATGCATAATAAATTAATGCCACATTCAGATCTCTTAAAAAATATTTTACTTTTTATAAAAAGTGAATCACACTTAGAAATATTGTCTTTTTTGAATTAAAATATTAAGATTAAAAGAAAATAGGAAAATATTTGTAAGATTTTGAGTTGGGTGAGCTTCTAAGGGAGCCAAGAATTGGCTTATTATTGGTTCCTTATTATTATTGCATGACAATCATAACTTAATTCTTTAAACTGCTCCCAGGTTACAAACTAGGAAAACATTTGTCAGCATTATGACATAAAAAGGCTAATTTATAATAATTGATATAAGGTGCTTCTAACATTGAGATTTTTTTTCATAATTCATTATCCATGCTATTATTCTCAACCTGCAGGTAAATCAGCTAGGATCTTGTTAAAATGAAAATTGTATTGCAGCAGGGGTTAGGCCTGACATGGTGCATTTCCAGTGAGCTACACTGTGATACTAATGATGCTGGTTCTCAGATCACTCTGGAGTAGCACTGATCTAGAACATTTCCGTTCACATAACAATACAAGTAACCTAACTGACTTCAAATAAAGTTTTGATGCAGTCATATTTTTGTTCATGAAAACTGTTTGAAATTGTTGTTGTTTAACATGAATACATTTCTCTAATCTTGAATTAGAGGAAGTCTTTCATATCCATATGGCCTAGAGTTAGCTAAGAGCTTTTTCTTCCTTCTTACTCTCTTCAAATCTAATTCTGAAAGGAAAGCAAACAAACAGGACAACACCCAGTAGAAAATCCAGTAGATGATGTCAAAAGATCAATGTCATGAAAAGAAATTAAAATGTCTGATAATTTTTCTGTTTTAGGTGAAAAGTGAGTATTTATTTAGTATGCAAAAAATTTACAAGTCAAATTTTAAAAATTTAAAAAATATTCCTGCTCTCACCATCAGTCACAAATTACAAATCAAAGGAGTAAGAAGTATCTATTTTTATTTCTTAGATTGGCAAAAAATAAGAGTAAAAATGAAACTTTTGTTTCTATGGCAGATGTAGTAGGTCAAATTTCCTGTTGACTAAAACAAAAGTGGTATAGAAATGATATGTAACTGAGGAGAAAATAGAGACACAGGGAAGGTAAGTATGTTATCCAAGGTCATACAACAAATAAGTGGTGGAGCAGGATTTTGAACTCAGTCTGCTTCTAGATCTTACTATTACTATTAACTTTACTAAATCTGAACAGTATGCTGATTATTTATGGTGTCTGTGTGATTTAAATGATTGCTATAGTGAGTGCTGCCTTATCCAATCTTTACAAAAAAGAGTTAAGAGGAATGCTTAAGTTCTATGATTAGAGTACAGATACTAAAATAAATTCAAAGAGCATTGACTTCCATGCACCTGCTCTAATTTCTATACTGTCTATTTGATAGCAAAGCACGCTGATAATAATGTCATTGCAAATAAGGAAAAAAACTCTAAACGTGTAATTTATAAAACCCCACTCCCTAATTTATAAGCTTGAAAAAAAAATAATTTCAGACAGATTGAAGAGTTAAGTGTAAAAAAAATAATTGAGAGCATAAAATATTAGGGGCAAATGCACATATACTATCTGATTTCAGGATGAGGTCTAAAAGTGAAAGCAGAAAATACTATATAAAGAATTAAGGATTCATAGATATGGTGAGAAATGGGGGAGGAAGAGAAAAGAGCATGGGAAAATGGGAGAGAAGAAGGAGGAAGAAAGGGAAAATTGTTTCAGTATTTGTTAAACATTTTAAGTATGCCCATTTATAAATTTTATTTATTCTTCTGAAAACAGACTGCTTATGTCCTTGACCAATTTCCCCCATTAATTTGTATACCATTTTCTTATTGATTGATAAAACTATTTTATATTAATGGTATTAACTTTCTGTTCAGTGTATTGTAAATACTGTTTCTCTGTTTATCTCTTACCTTTTTATTTTGTTCTTAACATCTTACATTATTTTAACATATCCCCTGATAAACCTATACACAGGCCCTCAATCAAAAAAGCAATACAGGGACTTCCCTGGTGGTACAGGGTTTAAAGTCTCAGTGCTTTCAAGCTATCCCTATCCACTGCAGAATGAGTTAGATCCCTGGCCAGGGAGCTAATCCACATGGTGCAGCAGACCTCTCCTATCTCGCCCACTGCTCCCCTCAGCAGTGTATTTCAGCAGATCTGCCTGTTCTGCTCCCCACTCTGTCTCTGGTGAATCCTCTCACCCCCGCACATCTGGCCTAGACCCCTGTTCTTGTATGCATAAACAAATAAAAATTAATCTTTAAAAAAATAAAAAGCAATATAAACATACAAATAAGCAGTATATTCAACACAATGTTAATAAAAGAAATTTTTTGAAAAAATGAAATATTTTTCCTATTAAATCAGAAAAAAAACCCCCAAAATGATAATTCCTAGTGGTGAAGCAAATTCAGTTCAGTTTAACTTTATGGAATTCTAGTGGAAATACAGATTTATACAATACTTATGGAAGACAATTAATGAATCTGTAATAAGTTTGAAACAATTCAATTCCATAAAACTCTTTACTCACTGTGTTTAGGAAGGACATTGTGTTAGCGCCCAGATTTACCAGTAAACAAGACAGTGTCTACCTTTATTGAGTTAAAGAATCCAAAACCAAAGAGTCACATTCTCAAGCAGATGTGGCATATATTAATGGTAGAATAAGTTAGTCATATAATCCTCTTACAAAGACCAACACTTTCTCTCTTTCTGTGCATATATGTGTGTGTGTGTGTGTGTGTAAGTGTGCAGATGTACCATATATAGTTTCATATATAAAACAAAACAATCATATATAGATTATTTAATTTTTTATTGTATATGTGAGAAAGAATTTGAAAAAAAATCTACAAATGAGAAAATCTGAATTTAGGTCAACAAGCATGCCAAAGTCATACTTTTCCTGAATGTATTTCCAATATGGACTAAAATTCTATAAGACTAGCTTGTGTCCTTCAAAAAGTTAATCCATTTCATCTAGATTGTTGACTGAATGTGTGCAGAATGTTTCATAATGCTCCCTTATTATTCTTTTACTATCATGACACATCCCCATTTCATTCCTGATATTGATAGTTGGTAACTTTTCCCACTTTTTTCTTTGTCAGTTACTCTAGAAGTTTTTGGTTTCACTGATTTTACTATGTTGCTTTTCTTTTTGCAATTTCATTGATTTCTGATGTTATTTTAATTTTGTCTTCCCGCTTGCTTTGAGTTTTTTCTTCTAATTTACTGAGTTCTAGAGGATTTAGACCTTTCTCCTTTTTCACAGAAGCACTTTTTTTGTGCAATAATTTAATTCTCAACAATGTTTTAGCTACACCCCACAGATTTTGATATGTTCTGTTTTCAATTACTTCTATACATTTTGACCTTTTAAATCACACCCTCCAGTAGAGTATAACTGAGAATAGTTTCCTGTCAGAAAATTCCTCTGTGCTCCACCTTTTCATCCGTATCTTCCTCTCTTCTGAGTATTTTTTTAAAATACCGCCTTGCTTTTGATTCAAATTATATTAAAGACATGGTGGCTTCAAAAAATGAAATTAGGAGCTTACTCTTTATTTTGTGCAGGTTAGTTTGAATAATACTAGAATTCCCTTCTTTTAAAGGTGAACAGCTGTAATCCTAATACCTTATACAATGATAGGTTTTTAACAACCTTTTCAACTCTTCTGTGCTAAATTATTGGTTCAAAGTTTTAGATTTTTGCTTGGCTAACATTTAGCAATTTATATTTTACTAAGAAACAATCCCTTTCATTTAAATTTTATGGCTATCACATATAGTGCTATGTTGCATACAGTACCTTTTGGTAATTATTTTAATTCTTGTAATCTGTGATTATATTTTCCTTCTCATTTCTGATTATGTATATTTTTCAGTCTCTTTTCTTCTCTTTACTGAGAACATGAGGGCTAACTTAAAATCCTATTGTTATATTTGTGGAACAATTTTTAAAATCTACTTTTTTTTCTAATAATTATTTTATTCATTTTCAACTTTTATTACTGGTATGTTCCAATTTTGGGTTAATTTGGTTCTTTTTCTAATTTCGTAGAAACTACCTTTAAATGCCAAGTTATTTTAATTTTTTTTTTTAAGAATAGACTATTTCCTAGAGCAGTTTTACGTAATAGGGAAATGGAGAAAAAGGTACAGTGTAAAAGGGACAAACTGTCCCCAATATGCACAGTTTCCCCCACTATCAACATTCTGAGTGGGACATTTATCACAATCAGTGAACTACAATGACACGTCATTATAACCTAAGTCCTTACTTTACATTAGGATTCATTCTAAGTATTGTACATTCTATTGGTTTTGAAAAAGGCATAAGTATGTGTGTGTCCACCATCATAGTATTACTGGTATCATAGAAAATAGTTTCCAACTTTTTAAAAAAAGCTATTTATTATTTCAAGTGATTTTCATGTAAACATCATTTGGCTGTGTCATGTTCTTATATTTATTCTGCCAAATTCTGTCTTTTTTAATTATATGTTTAGACTGCTAACATTTAATGTAATTATGGATGGTCAACAGGGAAACACCTTACACTCTCTGTGGCCACAACATCCAGTAGGGAAGAGAAGAGGCACCACCGTAATAGTACAAAGTGAAAATGGTCACGACTTTGCCCACAACATCCCAACTGCAGTGTTGGTGGGGAGGGAGAGCAGTATAGGAAGCGATTTATGGTTTCTACCTAGAGAGGGCCAGGTTTAGCCAACATGATCCAGTCCTGAAGGGCTGTCCTTTTCCTGGACCTTAGATTACAGACAGCATGATTTTGGGAATTTTAAATTTTTTTATCTGTGACTTTTGACCTTTTCAGATTTTGGACTTCTTTAAAAATCCAGGTAAGGATAAACAGGACTTAAACATGATAAAACTAAACAAACCCAGTGGACTCACCTTCAGTACCTAGGAAGTCTGACTTCTCTTCTTTTTTTCATAGTCTTTTTCTATTTGCTATTTATATTTTGCCAAGAGTGTTAGTTTTAAGAAAGAATAGGGTAGAATGCACTTATACTATCTCGCTTATAACCAGAAGTCTTCCTGAATTTTTAAAAAAGATAGTGTCCAATTGAATTGCTTATTACTGTAATTGCTAGTTTAAATATTACTTGTATGTATAAGTTATTTAAAGTATTGAACTTTATCATTTTATTAAAAACATTTTCCTTGCCTGATATTCAAATGAGTGTAAAAATGATATGAATCTTTCTGAAGAAAACATAAAATCCTTACTTCATTTGTCAGAATGAAATGACAGGAGACTTACTCACTGAAGTGAACATAGGCATCAAGGAAATTGAGTTCTAAGGGAAGGTTTTGATTTTTATTCTATTGAAACAAATACTCTTTCATTTCCAAGGAGCAGAGTTTAGATATAGAATTTACTGGAACGTCTCTTCTATGTAGTTCTATGCTTTATTTTTGAGTTGACATTTGTTTCTAAATTATATGAGTGGTAATTTTGGTTGCATAGCTGCAATGACTCATTACTTAGCCTAGCTTCTATGTACAGTATTCATGGCACAAATGAGTGTTCAATATATGTTATTAAATAGACTGAGTAATTATTTTATAATTGATTATCCCTTCATACATTAATGAAATTCTAGTTTTCAATCCTTAACAAAATTAATAATCTTTTATATTCACTTATCTAATATGTACTAAATACCTCATAGGGACTCTTTCAAATTATTCCATGGTGGGTAAAAAAATAAGAATAAAATGTAATCCCTATTGAAGAAGATGATAATCTAAAAACAGGAAAAAGATATGTAAAAATTGGAGCCAGAGTTTTTTTTTTTTTTTTTTTTTTTTTAAGGAATTTGTAGAACCATAAAGCAGGAGAAATTAGTTCCACCATGGGATTTGTAGGGAGTCTGAAAAGATTTTCAGGTGAGAATTACAGAGGACTCCTGACAGTAGATGGAGTAGTAAGAGAGTAGGAAAGACCTGTCACTACTTGACCTTAGTTTTCATTATTTTTCATCTACTGGTAGCATTAGGGGTGATAGTTCTGGTATGGGATATATTAAGGACACAAAGGCAGTATAAATTCAGATTAATGTATGATTATATCCCATATGTTAACATATGATTGCATACAAAGTCAGATTAATATAGGATCTAGAAGGAATCAGAGAGGTTTCTTAGGTGGGCATTATCTATCCTTCTCTAGATTTAGACTGCTTGGTGATTGGTAATACTGTTTCCTGAGGATAAATGGTTAGATCAGGCCAAGCAAATTATTAACAGAAAGAAGACAAAGACCAAATTTTAAAAGTTGTTCTGAGATATCTATTGCAAATCTATGTGGACATATTCTATGTCCATATTGTGTATAGTGCTCAAGAAAAAAGTCTGGTCTTAAAATACAGACTTGGGAGTCACTAGGATGAAAAAACACAAAGGAAGTGTATGGAGTGAAAAGAGAAAACATCAAAGATATCACTTTGGGAAATGCCATTATTCAGAAGAGATGAAAGTAAAAGGAGAAGGAAACAGAAAAGAGAGACTAAAGAGGTAGGAGGAGAACCAGATGTAAATGGTGTCACTGAAACTAAGGGAGTGAAACATTAAGGAAAACAGGAGCTTTCAGAAGGTCAAATGCAGGAGAGCAGTCAAGTACACTGAGGCCTGCCAAAGTGCACTGGTGTTGTAAGTAGATGGTGTCAATAAACTTGGATTGCAGAATCCTAAAGTGTGAATGGGAAGTGAGAAAGTGGACAAAGTGTCTAAAATTCTTTTATCAAAACTCTTGGCTAAGTTCAGAAAAGAGATATAAAGAGGGAGTCCACGGGCAAGTGGCCAGAAAGAAGAAGCAGACAGAAATTCAGGAGAAAGAATTGCTGTAAAACAAGTATCTCAGCAGAGATAAAAAGCATGAAAGAGTGACTAGCCTTGAATATGATTGTGTGAGCCTCGGAAAACAGAGGGAAAAAAAATCTCAACTTGTACCTAAAAATGAGAAATGTCTTTTAAAATGTTGTCTCTTTGAAATGATATAAAGTTATTACAATTTTGGTTCAGTTGCTTAAAATGTTTGATATACATATACAATGTGAAATGATTATAATTAAACTAACACATCCTTCACATCACACAGTTACCCTGTTGTGTATTAGGTGAGACCACTTACACTGGTCAACAAATTTTTACAAAAGTCATATCATTGAAATAAAATTAGTCATTTCCTATCAATTTGTATGTGCTCAACATGAATATGACATTCAAATTCTAATTTTGGCTCTAGTTTTTTGTAATCTGCAATAAATGGATGTTTACATCACGAAATGCATGCCAATAGTAATAGGCCTACAGTTAATACCTGTAAAAAATCAAGTCATAGACTACTTCTTAGATTTCTTCACTTGTCTCTTGTACAGCTGTTCAGGAGCATCTCTGGGGAGTGTCCAGCAGTAGTCAGCCAGCATTGGAGTGGACCATTTTCCCTGGTCTCTTTGTTCCATCGATACAGTATCTTGAAGAAAACGTTCGCCATGCTCATCACTAACTATACCACAGTTTTCAGGGAAGAAATCCAGATGGGAATGAAGGAAGTGGATCTTTAAAGACATATTGCAGCCAAGTTTCTGATACTGCATCAGCATGTCTTCTACTAGTTCTTGCCCTAACATTCCCAAGAAAGTTTGTAGACCCTAGGCGAAAAGCATTCCATGCTTGTTTCACATCACCCTGCAGCAAGTTGTTGAATCGGTCATCTCAATGCAGATGGAATGTTTGGGTAGAGTATTCTTGACTTCTTTTGCTTCATCATTCTGCCAGAAAGAGGAGGAACCAAGCAGAAGTAACAGTCTTTTCTGTGGTTGCTTGGCTCTCTCCACACCATGGGGACTGCAAACGACATTGATGGTCTTTGCCATTTAACCACTGTGAAAGCTGTGTTGTACACGGAGCACAGCATATATGCGGGGCCCAAGGCTTGTCTTGGTCACCAACCTTGCATCTGAAGTCAAGATGATCACTTGAGAAGTGATACTTTTCTTCTGATTGGCAAATGTCACTTCCCCACAAATAGAGCAGAAATTGTCCACACTATTAACACACTTTCAAGGCATGACTGTTCTGTATTGTGCCTAAATGTATAAAATAATAACAGTTCTATGGAACAGTGGCTTCAACTGTCTCACACAAAGTCTGAAATATTTTTAATGCTCAACCTTTCCAACAGGGCTTTCTGTAGCGCACTGCTGACGTAAGCCTGTCTCAGCAGCCGCCTGGCAGTAGTACTTCATTGCATCAGAAAATGAGGCAATCAACTCTGGATGATGTGTGCATGATGGTATTATGCAATGTGATGCAATATGACATCATTCTAGGCTTATTTAGGATGTTGCTGCAGGCCTACTGCACAGTGAAACATATAAAATGAATTATATGAAATATCTTCAAAACGAGAGCTAATAAAAATTTTCAGGGATATATTCATGTTCAGCACACCAAGATACTACAGATTAGGGCCTTTTTAAGTCAGTAATGATCTCACTGTTGACCAGAGTTATGATCTACATCCTTCACAATTTTCTTGTATACAATACAACATTTTAAACTATAGTCACTCTGCTGTACATCAGATCCCCAGAACTTATATATCTTAAAGTTGAAACTGTACCTAATGACCAATATATCCCCATTTTTCTCCACCCATCAGATTCTGGTAATTATCATTCTACTTTCTATTTCTATAAGTTCAATTTTTTAGATTCCACAGATAACTGAGATCATACAGATTGGTCTTTATGTGTCTGACTAATTTCTGTACCATACTGTCCTCCAGGTCAATGGTTTTATTTTTTTAATGGCTGAATAATATTCTATTATATATGTAATGTATTAATGTGTAATAGAATGTATTTCATGTTTTCTATTTTTTAAGTCTATTCATCCATTGATGAAAACTCAGATTGTTTCCTTATCTATGCTATTGAAAGTAATTCTACAATAAACTTGAAGAGTGCAGATATTTCTTCAAAGTGCTGATTTTATTTCCTTTGAATGCACAACTAGAAGCGAGATTGCTGGTCTTGAAACTTCCTAGTTCATTTTGCTTGAACTTCCCAATTGAGGATAAAGGAAACATAATGAAAGTATTAGGGCAGGATCCCTCTATCCTAGTCAAGAGGAATTCATGTCATTGTTATCTAGATTCAAAAGCAAAGAGAATAATGGAGGAAACTTCATCTCCAAAGTGAAGCAGAAAGAAAATGATTATCTGATTATATCAAATTAACTTAGAATTTTATATCCAATTTCATAACTTAGAAGCTTCATGACCTATATTCAACTACTTACTTCCTCTGAACTTAAATTCCCACTCCTGCAAAACAGACACAGTGGTACTGTTTTAAGGATCAAATGAAATAATATGTATAAAGCTCTTCATACCACTCATCTCTGTGTTTGGAGGTTTGCTTTCTGTTTAGTTGATAATATTTACACTTTGGGTACAATCTTAACTGAGCCAGTTCTAACCAAGTTAGCAAATCCATCATCAATTTTGCTTTCCCTAAATAAAAGGCTGGGCAGGTTGATGGTATCCAGTGTTAGATAAGAGCTCAGACGTATAATGTTTAGGCTGCAGTTTCTTGGCACAGATTCTGAGGACAAGAGGAAACACCCTCTAGGAATTCTGAGTCAGTTATGAAATAGGCTAGAGCTGAGTAAACAAATCTAAATTAAGGCAAGGCATAAGAGCAACACCAAGAGACAAAGCCAAGTTCTGGCAGCACACAGAGTGGGTGTTTGGAAGGTTATGGCAGAGGTAAAATGACAAAGCTAGAGAAATACTCTGGATAAAAAGATTTTTAGAAATTTTCTGAGGTGAAGATGGCATTTGAAGGTCTAGGAAAACAATCTGAGAGTAGGGTCAAACAGCAAATTTCTATCCTGATTAGCATATAATTTAGCCCAGAATCCTCTTCCTCATGACTTTTTAGTCCAGAGACAGGCCAATCAGTCAGCTTACACATCTATATTGTCTGCTTCTGGCCCCACACTCTCCTCTCCTGCCCAAGATAGCAATCTAATTAGAACAAGCTTCTTGACAGTCTTTAAAAAAACCTGTTTCTGTGGATTCCTGTTGACTACCCTGGTGAGCATGTCACAGAGGCACTGTCTTTCAAAACTCCCTGACTTGCTTCTCTTTCTTCTGACCACTGCTATTGTTCAGGGTCTCTGCTCTGCACTGCTCTCTCCTTCTGTCTTTATGCACATCTGTTAATTAAGATGTAAGTGCTAATTACTCTCTTTTACATATTTCTATTCCTCACTCAGTCAGCAAATACCTTCAAATAATTAGATTAACCTAACCTGTCATGTTGGGGTGTTTCAACTTCTTAATTGTAATATCTTCTCCATCTTCCCAGTTTGTTCCATGAGTCACCTCCTTCCACTTTCCCTGATCATCCTTTTATAAAAGGAGTTCTGTGAAATTTATGGAGACTTCCTTCTGCCTTCTAATCCTAATTCTCTATTTCTGACCTATATTTGGGAGTTGACTTAGTTTGACTAAGTTTTAAAATATTATTTCCTACATATTGTGAAACATGTCAACAAGATTAACCTTGGCATAGGTTTTACTCCAAATGTATGCTAATTACACTACAATGGCCCTTCTTCCCTGAAATAGAAGAAACAATACATTTTAAGATGAATAGAAACAATGTGTTTGTGTGTGCGTATTTAGGATACCATGCATTACTTGGATAATACAGAAAAGCACAGTGTTGCATACTACAATGATACAAATCAGAGCTTATTTGGCAACACGAAAGAGTGAAGACCTAGAGTTAATACTCAATTTATGAGACTTTTATATCAAGTTTCCAAACTATGAAGAAATAATTTATATTTTAAAAGATTAATGTGACTTATGATTGAATTTACCAGTTCTTTTAAAACAGTAAACCACCAAAATGAATGTAAAACATGTTTTTGATTTTCACATGTCAATGTGTATCTCTTCAGCAACACCACAGCCGTATAAAGAATGTAATCCACCTAAATAAACCATGAATAGAACTTCTTGCATATGAGATACATGACAAAAATTTAAACATACCATTAAATTACATCAGCTTCCTAGTCATACTACATTTTCTACTTTCAAAATAGACATGATTACTTGATTTTTCCCCCTTTCTAGTTGTCTCTTAATTCTTCTAAATAGGTGAAAAATGCATGTACACACAATTTTGTTTTGTTTGCTTTCAGGCTCATGGCTAAGGTTGTGCTAGAAGATTATCTTTGGGAGTAGAAAAAACATGAAAAAAGTAGAGATACTTAGAAATATATATATCTTTAAGAAATAGAATTTATGACAGAATAAAGTATTACTATGTGTGTGTTTGTGTGTGTGATAAATATTTAAATTCTGACCTGGTTATAATATAATTACAATAAATTATTTTTGCTGTGCTTTTCATTATTTTACAAGCAAACAAACAAAAGGCTAAAAAACAAATGTTACCCAGAGAAAAAACAACATGTAGTTCAGAGTTGCACCCTAATGCACTTATTAAAAGAATAAATGTTCATAATCTGAAAAACACTGTAGTAATACTAAAATGATCAAAATGTTAAAGCAAGGTTGTAATTGATAGAAATTTGCCTTCAGTAAACGAGTCATAAACATTTTATCCTCTCATTATTGTATTCTTATTTTGCTATGTAAATACAGAAGTCTTCGGCTAGGAATTATAAGGAGTTTTACTTTAAGACGGATGCTGAAATGTGAATTTATGTTTTGCAACAATAACACTGTGAAAATTAATTAGGATCAACATCTTCTTCCAGCCAGTGAATCAAGTTTGTGTCACTTTCATGAAATGATTTTTTTTGTTGTTTGCTTTTAAATGGTGATTCAAGAGGGTGCAACTATTCATGCAAAACAACATTTGAAACAGTGACTATAATTACCCTAGGTGTATTTCTGTGTTATTTATGCTTGTTTGAATGGGCATCATCATATACAGGTTTTGTGTACTAATTACTACATGTTTCCATGGCTTTGTCTTAGAAATGCTTGCTTTTATTTAAAACGCTTTGTTTCATTCACAAAAACAAACAAAGCCAAAAAATACCCTATACCTGAAGATCTAATTTAATCTTATCATTGGCAGCAAATGGTCTTCACTATCTGCTTTTAAAAGTGTGTCACTATGTAGACATTTTAAGTAATTTTGGAGTCCCTAAGTCTTTCTTGTTTTCCAGAAACACAACAGATGAGCATGAACATTCAAACTCTAAGAAGATATTTCCATACCCGTTTTACAGATGTTTAGCTGGGACTCAGAGTTAAGTGATTCACACAGCTAGCTTGTCTGCTTGGTTTGGACTCAGATCATCATAGTGAAGGTCATTTCTTTTCCTCCTTTACTCTATGTTGACTAACTAGCATTGACTCCTCCATCATCCCACTGGAGAGTTCTGCTATGAAATATGGATTTTTATCTACTATATATTACTTGGACTAATTAAGAAACTAAGGGAATCCATTTTGATGGGACATGAATGACAGAGAGCATACCTATTAGTCAACAAATTCCTAAAAATGTCTCCATTTCTATAATGATAAATATTTACAGATTTCCAAAATCATATGTTTTGGAAATATTAGAAGAGCTTTGCATTTAATTCATGAATTTTTATTGCACACATACTATGTGCTACTCTGTGCTAAAAATGATTATATATAAACACACAGAGTAAAGTCTTGTAAAAATAACTCTAGTAAAAAGTAGATATATGAATGTTCAATGAGAACATAAAATGGTATTTAACACCATTAGTTTCCAGGAAGATGCAGTCCAAAGCCATCATAAAATACACTTCACACCTGTTGGGATTGCTAGAATTGACAACTGGAAATACTGGTGAGTTTATGGGTCAATATGAGTTCTCATATATCCAACCACTTTGGAAAACTGCTTATCAGAGTCTTTAAAAGAGGAGTATATACCTGCCCTCTGAATTAGAATTCCACTTCTAGGCTTCTAACCAAGAGAAAATCATGTTCACATGAAGATTTGAGCAAGAATATTTTTAAGAGTTCTCACTATGAGGAAAAAAATTATAACTAAGTGTGATGATGAAGGTTGGCTAAACTTACTGTAATAACCATTTCACAAATTATTCATATGGTAAATGAATATGAGATACACCTAAAACTAATACAGGATTATAGGTCAATTATATCTCAATAAAAAAGAGAATGTTTTAACAGTTTTTTTCATATAAAACCAAGCAGAAAGCAATTCATATGTCCATCAATTCAAATGTATTCTTCATAAAGCAGAATACTGAAAAAATGAAAAAGAATTAAATACTGATAACATTAATGAATCTCACACAACTAAGAAATGATGCCAGATATAAAAGTGTGTTCTGTATGATTCTAATATACGGGGTGCGAAGAGACAAAACTAATATGCAGGGATAGAGAAGAGAACATGATTGTCTTTGGTCGAGCGAGATGAAAGAACTGTGAAGGTGTCTGGAAAACTTTCTAGGATGATGGAAATGGTTTTTAGGTTGATTTGTGTTAGCTACATGGGGACATACTCAAAACTCATCAAATTAGTCACTTAAGGTCTGTGTTTTACTCTATGTAAATTATACCTCAAGTTTTAAAAAGAAATCTTGTGGTAAATTACTTTGTAAAGGAAACAACCTGTTTGTAACCAAGTTCCACCTTTTTCTATTTGTTAAAAATTAATAATAATTATTATTAATATTAATATATATTTATATATAATAATTATTATATAATATAATAATAATTTTGAAACTTAATGTTTGCTTAAAATAAGGGCTACCAGCTAGACAAATTTGGTTGAGCTCTAAGAGGCACAGATTTTCAATCTTTCCCCCTGTACTTTAAAGTTCAGCTATGGCATAAATTTTACTCATTCATTTATATATTTATTCATTGCTTATTTTTACAAATGAGAAATGACCTATCCCCACCAGAATGCTGCCGTTTTCCAGGAAATTGATAATAGTATGTGTTAAAGACTCTAGCAGGCTCTAAGCTATGATTTCTACAATTGCTTCAAGATATTCAACTATTTGCCAATTCTTGCCAGACATGATAAGTGTGAAAAGGACCCTGCGTTTTTGTGTTTAAATGTTGCTATGTAAATGGGTTGTATCTGACAAGCACCCAGCCCACAAGCACTATACAATAACCAGAGGGACAAACTGAGGTTCCTTGCATGTGTCCACACGCAGGTTACTTAAGAGCGCCTCACCCACACTGTTCGTGAAGAGGGTTGTGCTAGTTTCCAGGAACATTCAATCTGTGGCCTCTGTACAGTGACTGCCAAAAGCATTGCAATTGGTTGTGCCAATTGTGTTGGTGTTTTATGGCTCTGTTCATCTTTAATGATCTGTAGCCTCTCTCACCAAGCAAGCTTCTGAAAGTTGGCTCTCTCCCAACAGCTCTATTGATCTGAAATTTGGCCAGCAAGCAAAATCTTTTGTTTGTTTTTGGGATTATTTTTATTATCTGGCTCCAGACAGGGAGCACAGAATGGGGTGGAGACTTCACAGAAATGAGGACATCCACTCCTCTAGTAGCACTCCTGAGGGCCTCAGACCAGTCCTCTGGTGCTATAAAAGAATACTGTTCAAAGCTGTAAAGAGAATTCACATTTGCATTGTATTGATGGCAACAACAGCTTGTCAGGCCCCCATCTGTCAGAGCAGAAGGTATTCTGCAGTTCAGAGAGTCAAGGCTCTGGGCACCTCTTTCCAGAGTGATCTATGGCAAAACAGCAGGCGTAAGTTTACAGAAGGCTAGTTTTACTCATAGGTGGAGAAATCTCTTCCTGTATGTTATCATTTTAGGCCTGGGAACAAGCCCAGGTCTTGATTCATTCAAGCTCACTAGGGTTGTTTCCAAAACTGGGCACACTAAGGACCACAGAAATTCAAAATGACAGAAGTGAGTCTCTTAAAAGGAGCCTTACGGTCAATTATTTTGGGAGAAAGCTACACATACTATTCATTTCTTAAAGATTTATAATTTCTATCAATTTATTTTAAAGTTATAAAAAAATCACTGGAGAGGGGAACCCGTATTTTCCTCTTTACCAGCATTACCAAAATTTCTAGAATCAGGGATCCCATTTACCAGAGATCTTACAAAATACATTTAAGATTGGAATTTCCCATGGAAATTCTTTCAGAAGAAATATTGAATGAAATATATATATTAAGGCATACATGATTAATACCAAGTCTTTCCTGAGAACAGATTTCAATGGGCCAGAGTGTGTGTGTGTGTGTGTGTGTGTGTGTGTGTGAATGTTAAAGAGGGTAAACTGTCCAAAAAAATCCATTATCCTCTTTTATAGTTATAGAGTCAAAGCTAGGAAGCAGCTGCTCAGCTAAGGATGACATTTTCTAACATCTCTTCTAGCTGGATATGGTCGTATAATTAATATTTGCCAGTAGACTAGGAGCAGAATTGATGTATATTACTTCTGGCTGAGGCCTCTACCAAAGAATATAGATGACAGCAAGATCCCTAAATCAACATGTAGAGGACAGTCATTTGATAAATGGGAACAAAAACCTATACTATTACATTAATGGAAATAAGCTTCTTTTGTATTGAGAAGTATTTTAATACCTGTTTGTTACAATACTTTAACCTCCGTAATACTTTATTGGGAATAGGGATGGTGAACAGTAAAATTTAAGTTATTTGGAAAATAATAAAGAGAATCACTTAAGAGGATCTAACACTTGAAGAAGTTGGGTAGTAAATATCTCCATAGAGGACAGTCAGGGGCTGATGGTCTACATTTAATTTTCCTTTTTCCATTCTGATCTTAGTGATGAAAAGCACCAGCATTAGAGATAAGCAAATCCAGCTTCACTGTTTGGCTCCTCCTCTTGCTTCTATGTGTCTTTTCCCTTTGCCAAGTCTTAATTTCCTTATGATAAAAAACGGATAATGATTTTCAAATTACACAATTATTCTGAAAATGAAATATGAAGAGATATGCAGCATTGAGTACAGTGTCTAGCCAGAAACATACATAAAAAGGGACTGTCATTAAGGTTAGTAATAAATATTTTATGTGTCCTCCTTCTGGGCACATGCTATGATTTCATTTCCCCACCTCCTTTGAAATTAGGAGCTATCATGTCACCTTATAGCAACAGTTTTAAAAGCCAGTACAACATTTTCATGTCTCTCTGTTGTGACCTCTGCAGTTGTGAATCTCTGAGATGAATCCTTTTTGGTTTGCTACTTGAAAGAGGATAACTGGAGCACAGTTCCCAGCTGACCCGCACTGGATAAACAGCATGAATGAAAAATAAACACAGCATTTTAGGCCACTGTTGCCTAACATAGTCTCTACTGAATGATTCAGAAACTGGTTGCCAACACTAGAGTTCTGTCACTTATGAACCTAAATTGTACTCAAGTTGACAGTCAGTAAAGAAACTATTATTCCAGGCTGAAAACTGGGGACTTATGTTATGAAGTCACAAAATATTTGTTAAACCTGTTGCTTGCAATAATTTGGAAAGCAAACAAGGATCTAATGAACTTGGACTTCCGGGAGAAGAGATTGGACAATAGAATGCCAGCATGTGTTAGAGTTAATCTTGGTTGCATTTGACAAGTCATTACAAAAATGAGATAAGCACAACAAAGTTCTGGCTGGCCTGCAAGCAGGAATAAGAGGAGTTAGAGTCCAGATTTCACCATTTTCATAGGGTTAAAAAGAGGATATGCTATCAACCCCAATATGAAAGATAAATCTGTGGAAGTTTTTGAACAACAAAGGTCTATTAAAACAAAGCCTTGGGAGGAAGATCAAATCAAGGACATGGTTTTACACCCCTTGTTAAAATCCATGAATTAAGTGAATTTCTGAGTGAAGACCTAATTATAACAATTGCATTCAGTAAATCCTTTTAGTTGAAGGATGTCGGTCAGAAAAAAGAGATTAATAGTTACTCTGTGTTTAAAGAGAGTGAGACAATAAGTAGGGGAAATGGAGAATGCAAAAGCACACAGAAATAATTAACACCAGTAACAAAACAATGGATATGACAACTTGCATATACATCTGAATAATAAATAGAAATGGGGAGATTTTGAGAAATTTATACTACACAAAAGACTATTAGCCTAGATTAAGAGTCTGACATATGACAATGACTGATTTTCCACCCTCCAGTGTATAATCTTCAACAACTATCTCAGACGTCACCAAGAGGGATAATGGAGGAGGCAAAATCAGAGACCACACTATCACTTAAGTCATACTGGGCTTTAAGATGGCATCTTGGATGAACTGGAGATGCATATTAAACTCAGTGGTGATTACAAGGAAAGCAGTAGTCTCTAAGACTGTTGATAATTATTCTAATTCTCCTCCTCTTGAGTACATGATAGGTCAAAATATTTCTGGTCTTGTTGATCTGAGGGCTTCTACATGATTTGTGTTGGCAAATAAAACAGGAGTGGGCATAACTCACACTGTCAATTCCAGATGGAAACTTAGAGAACTGACTGATGATTTGCAATATTTTTTCCCCCTATTTGACAATAATGGTAATGCAGACATAGAACTTGCGTTGGCTTTGGTCCTTATACGAGGATGGTTAAAAGCCTGCTTTGTACATAAAGATTGAAAAGCAAAACTTTTGTCAGTGAGATTTTGGAATTCTCTGTTACTGAAGTATAGCCTAACTAATTCTGACTTAGAGAAGAAATTCAGTTTGTGGGGATAGTTAATGTTACATTATGTTTAGTCAGAAAACATGCAAAACTGAAGTTTTGGAGCAGTATTTTCTAACCATGGATTGTGATTTGCTTATTAATGAGCCATAAAACCAATTCCAAGATTTTAGGGCCCAGTTCTTTTCTAGAACAGGGTAAAAAAACATCACATACTAAGATTAAGCATGTTCTCTCTGTCTCCCTCCTCCCCCCCCTTCATGTGTAAAACAGAATGAGGAAAAGATAAATGTAAAGTGCATTTCTTTGTATGACTCACTTTCAAAAAGTTTAAAAGTAACTGAGCTGAAACCTAGTTATTGGAGCACTGGAATGGGTAATTTAGACAGCAGTGAGCATCCCCAAAGGGTTTTGTGGTCTGGTGATGTCAGAAGCCTCTGTTCTCAGACTTTTCCTGTTCAAACATTAGTTCATAGAGTTCAATGAGTAACTAATCAATTTTTTATTGAGTTCAGATGAAACTGGTAAGCCAATGATGAATGAAAACCTGTATCAGACAACAGTTACAACAAATGATAAAGATGAGCACATACTGCCTTAATTTTCAAAAACAGGATAAAATTACTAATACTTGGGAACCAATGAGTTGGATTTTGTGACAGAAAATACTATAAAATTATAAAGCGTATTTACAAACATTTAATACAACTGACTTTAGCAAAAAACAAAAACAAAACAAGACGTGATATCTGTGAACATTTAAAGAAGTGACAACATGAAATTTTGTGATTAAATTATGTCAACTAAACATTCTTTTTAATAGATTTCCTAGATGTTGGTTCAGAGTTATGTTAAAGGCTATATCAAAACTTAAGAAAATTATATGATCAAATTTATAATAGACCTGAAAAAAGTGAAGAAATTTGGGCTAGATGTTTGTACTCTTGGTTAGATTCATTATTTCTATAATGACCAGAAGGGAGATATCTATGACCACGATGAAGGCCCCTGCCCTCATATTTTTCCTATTCAAATATATGTTCACTCTCTTCAGTAAAGACTTTATGTAATTTTGGAGTGACATAAAACTTAGATGGATAGTGAATAAAGTTGGTTAGAGTCTCAAAGTTAAGAATGTCCTCAAAAGGACAGAACTATGAGTCTAACCAAAAAAATAAAATTTAAAAAGGATAATTATAAATTTAAAGTTTAGGAGTTAAAGGTACAAACACAGAATCTACAAAATTATATGCACTAAGATGCTTTTCAAATACAACTGTAAACTTCAAAGATAGTAATAAGTAGTAAGAGAAAACTCTTACATAGCAACTATTTTGTGATAAATACTTGTGCAATAATACGACTTAAATTACCATAGCCCTATGATGTAGGTACCATAATTCATCCCCCATTGTAGATGGAAAAACTGAGGCATCTAAATTTTAAATAACTGCCCAAGATCACAGTGTTGATAAATCATAAAGCCCGAGTGAGAAGGTAAGTAGTCTGGCTGTAAAACCTATTCTGTCCATCAATTGGACACAGCAATGTGGTATAACGCTAGACCATTTGATGAAGTCCAGCAGTTGATATAATAAGTGAGTGGTATGTATCCAAACAAAGGCAGAGTCTGTACGATTAGTCCTTTTCTCAAATACTGTCTCAACTATGGCTTACTCTCCATAAGGGAGACAGTGACAAATAAGAATTTCTTTGGAGAAGGATTAAGGTTGCATAGAATGTGTAATCTATGAAAATGATCAGTAATCAAAAGAACTAATAATATAATCATGATATTGAACCCCAAAATGGGAAAACATGAGGACCAAAAAAGCACCCTTAAAATTTATATAGAAAAGAGAGATTTGTTTCATTCCTATGAGTTGAGAGAAGAGCCTTAATAGAATTGATGAATGATAGATTTTGACTCAAAATAAGTAACAATTTTCTAATTATAGCTATTTATATGATAATAAGTGAAAGGGTTCCCTTACTGGGTAAATACATTTTTACTACCAGATATTTATGAAAGGATGTATAGTAATATATTAAGGACATTATAAAAGTTTTATGCACGCAGTTGAGTTCAAATTACATGGTCTCACAACACATTTATAAGTCTGAGTCACAGTTGATGAATCCTCAACTCCTCCCCCCTGAAAAAGAGGCAAAGTGGGGCATTTTCCTTTAGCCAGAGACTACTAGAAATACACCTATATTTGATCCATGGCTCAGAAAAGTTACATGACTTACTCAACATTATACAGCTAAGAAGCAGAAAAGCTAGGATTCTTGATAGACCTGTCTGACACTACACTGAGACTCCTAAACACAAAGTCACATTAATGATCATTATTCTGTAATATAATCATATTTTTCAAACCCATCCTATTATTTATAATATATAAGAAATAGACACTTTTCATTTGAAATAGACACAACATAACATCTTTGCAGATGGTGACCTAGAATCCGTAAATATGTTCAGCCATGCTAAAGCAGTAATGAGTATATGGAGGGAGACATCAGGGGTGCGGGAACATTTTCAGGACATCTGGGGCCCATCAGCATCAAATCATTTAACAGAGTGCAAACAATTTAACACTGAGAGCCTCTCAATTATCCACTTGCAAATAAATACATGATAAAGTATAAATCTTTTACCCTGTAAGCAACTGAGTACACTTCTGGGTTTCCTTCTCCAATTTGGGATGATTAGTGGTGAATTTCAAAAAATTCACACAAAACGTAGTAACACTTAGCAGTGCAAAATATATATTAGATAAATATGTTACAAATATAAATAGACTATAACCATTACAAAATGGTAGTCAAGCCAAAGTATGTTGTGGGTAATCCACAGACTGCATTATTCATATTATTACCCTATGGTTATTTAATGTCATATAACTGGGACCCTAATACTTTACTTCTTCATGGGCCTTTTAGTAGCATGAAAAGTGGTAGGATTAGGAAGCCAGAGCAATCTCCTTTGACTTTATACTTGCTAGTTATGTGATATTAGTATTTCCCCAAACATCAGTTTTTCCATCAGAAAAAAATGGGAAAGATAATAATGGCCATTTTTATAAGGAAACTTGTGAGAATAAAAGGAAAGAATACATGTAAAGTGTCAGCATATGATATGCACTTAATGTAACAGTAGCTGCGACTGCTGTTATTTTAATGGTTACCATTTACTGTTCTTCATCGGTAGTATCTCATCACATCCTATCAAGAATACATAGCATCAGTTTTATTTATCACTGTTGATATTAACCTTGATCACTTGAGTTAAGGTAGTGTTTATCAGATTTCTCTACTGTCAAGTCATTCCTCCCCCCTTTTTCTTACTGGCCTCTTTAGAAGCAAGTAACTGTGAAGTTCACACTTAAGGAGTGGTAAATTATATTTTTAACTTCAGAGTGTTTTCATAAATGTTTTGTGACACTTTAGTAGACGGGAGATTTGTATATTTTCCCTTCATTTATTTACATATACAGCTGTATACTTTTTAAGTATGGTTCCTTAGACACTTTGTACTTTGAGATACAGTCCAATAGTATTTATTTTCCTGCTCAATTTTTCCTGCTCTGGTCATTGAGAACTCTCAGTTGGTTCTTCTATCCTTCTGAGATAACCTCATTGTGAAGGTTATTATGTTAATTAAGGGAACTTTTGGTAAATACCAGAGGATATAGGCTGGTTGCCAGGAAAATGAACAAAAATAGAGGGCAGGGCTTTGAGTCCCAACCCAAGCCTTCTGGGAATGGCAAGAGATGAGGGGCTGGTGGGTGAGTCCAAAAGCCAATAGCTAATGACTTAATTAATCTATGCCTATGTAATGGAACCGTCATAAAAACCCTAGAGAGGGGAATCTGGAGAGTTTCTGAGTTGGTGAACCTGTGTTGATTTGGGGAGAATGGTGCACCTGGAGAGTGCATGAAGCTCTGAGCCCATATTTACTTATCCCATTCATCTCTTCCATTGGCTCTTCCTGAGTTACAGGCTTTTTAATACTTATATGATCTAGTAAGTGAGTTTCCTGAGTCCTGTGAGGTGGTTTCGCAAATTAGTTGAACCTAATGAGGTTGTTTTTGGGACCTCTGATTCATAACCAGTAGGTCAGAAGCCCAGGTAACAATCTGGGCTTGCAGCTGGCAACTGATTGGAGGGTGGTCTCGGGAGACTGGGTCCTTTACCTGTGGAATCTGACACTACTTGCCTGTATATGATGGTAGAATAGAGCAGAACTGAGTTGAATTCTCAGACATCCTGCTGGTGTCTAAGAATTGCTTGGTGTGGAAAAGCCACCACAACACTCACTCACATGGCAATTGAGTTGTGGGACACCAAATATACCTCTCTTGCTTTAATTTTTTCCATTTTCCATGACACTTGGTTTTATCTTGGAGTTACTGGTTTTTGCTATTCTGATGCATTAAAGTTATATTTCTTTGTTTTATTTTGAATTCCTAAGATAACTGGTAACCTTGCCCACCTCTTCATAAGTCTTCAGCATGTGGACTTTCCCTTTTGTACTGACTGTTCGTTTGCTAAGTCCATTGTCTTTGTTTACTTTTTTTGTGATTTAAAATATATTTCCACAAATTATTCTATCCTACTCCCTTTGAAAGATGTTTAATTCTTCCTCTTCTTGGGGAGATAAAGGCTGGACTTCTAAAGACTAGACAATGGCAGTAGTAATGGTGTGTCCCTTGTTATGTTCTAATTGATACTACCAGTACTGGAATGATTCTGTTTATGTTTTGTAATGTTATAATATTTAACAGAATGGATGTCCAAGTCTTTAGAGTTAATCTAAATATTTGCAGATTCTTACCCTTTCATATTTATTTTTGAATTTGATGGTTGATTTTTCCACTAATACCATTAAGTTGGATTTTTAAAAATAGAAATACCATCGTTTTCTTCTTACAGTGGAATAGAAATTTGTGCAAAAGATAGGAATTCCTCACAGTATTCAAGAAATGCTAGCTATTACTTATGGCACTTTCGCCAGTCTTCCCGTAGATAGTATCCTTCTACTTTTAGAGGAGTTCATGGCCTTAAACTGGCATAAGTATGACATCAGAATAAGTGACTGAAACCTATGACCACGGCTGTCCCATAAATTTCCTAACAAGCACTTCAGCTAATGGGAGAATTCCTGATTTTAATATTTGCAACAAACTTTCCTGGAACAAAGGGATGGCAAAATCTATTTACAAAGATTCCTAATCTTAATAGAGCCTTAATCCATTACTTTAGTTTATTAGAACTGAACAAAACCAAAGGTAAGAATCCTTTTACAACTGGACCGAATTCTGATAAAGGCTTATGCTAGGTCTATTCAGGAAATACTTGTAGATCTATCCTAGGAAAGGCTCCAGTCAATAACAGAGATTGCAATATTAGTATCTTTTCTTCCAATTAGAAGAAAAAATATTTTACTTAATAGGATTAGAGGATTATTGGACCACCTGGTGATTTTTCTCAGAAACAGTCTAAGTAAGGTGTATATTATGGATCATTTAGAAAATTAAAATTGCCTAAATCTTTATCTTTCAGTTTCTTTTCCATGCTTAATACAGCATAAAACTAAAGTAATGGACCTGTAGATTAAGCTTCAACTGAAATGAGTTCTTTATTTTTAAAATTATGTTTACTGAACTAACATTGGTTTACATCCCTGTATATGTTTTAGGGTTGAATTTGTTCATACCTCTACAAATGTACATTATCACACTATGCCTACCACCAAGCTACAATAAACCTCTACCCTAGTCCACTGGTTCTCCTTCCCTCTTTGTTGCCATACAACCACCTTCCCCTTCTAAGAGCCTCAACTCTGGGTTATGTTTTGGTTGGTTTTTGTGTGTTTCTTGGTTTTGTTTCCTTATATTCCACAAAAGAGAGAAATCATCTGGTTTTTGTTTTTTTCTGATTTATTTGACTTAGTATGATCCCCTGTAACTCCATTCATATTATTGTAAGTGCAAGGTTTCATCTCCTTTTATAACTGAGTAGTATTCCATTGTGTATATATACTAAATCTTTTTTTAATTTTTAGAAAAAAATTTAATAAAATTTTCTTTTTTTTTTAAAGATTTATTTTTTATTTATACATACAAGCTGGGGTACAGGGCAGAGGCAGGGGGCGGCAAGAGGGTTCACCAGAGACAGAGCGGGTAGCAGAACAGGCAGATCAGAAATACACTGCTGAGGGGAGCAGCAGGCAAGGCAGGAGAGGTCTGCCGCGCCATGTGGGATTCTCCCTGGCCGGGTCGTTGAACTCACGTCGCTGCTGCCGACAGTTCCACAGCGCAGCGCTTAACCGCTGTGCCACCGGGGAGGCCCCAATAAAATTTTCTTTTTAAGGACTTATTTATTTATGCTTACAAGCTGGGGTGTTGACCAGCAGTGTGGGGTGGTGAGAGGAATCATCAGAGACAGAGTGGGGAGCAGAACAGACAGATCGATTGAAGTACACTGCTGAGGGGAGCAGTGGGGGAGGCAGGAGAGGTCTGCTGTGCCATGTGGGAATCTCCCTGGCCAGGTATTGAATTCGTGCTGCAGTGGCTCCAGACAGTTTCATAATGCTGTGCTTAACCCATTGCGCCTACTAAATCTTTTTTATCCACTCTTCTTGTCATTGGACATTTGGGTTGTTGCCAGACTTTGGCTATTGTAAAAAGCGCTGCAATTAACACGGAACTGCCTATGTCCCTTCAAATTATTGTTTTTGCATTCTTTGAGTAAATACCTAAAAATAGAACTGTGTCAGATTGTAGATATATTTTTCATGTTTTGAGAAATCTTCATACTGTTTTCCATAGGGATGAACTAGTTTACATTCCCACTAACAGTGTAAGAGGGTTCCTGTTTCTAAACACACTCCAACACGTGTTGTTTCTGGTCTTTTACATATGGGTCATTCTTACAGATGTGAGGTATAAGGTATTTCATTTTCCTGATAATAAATGATAAACATTTTTTCATATGCCTGTTAGACGTCTGTATGTTGTCTTTGGAGAAGAGTCTTTTTAGCTCTTCTGCCCATTTTTTTTTTTTTTTTGATTGGGTTATTTGTTTTCTTATTGTGAGTTGTATGAGTTCTTTGCAGATTTTGGATATTAGCCCCTTGTTGGTTATATGATGTGCAAATATTCTCTTCCATTCATTAAGGTGTCTTTTTGTTTTAATGATAGTTTCTTTCACTGTGCAGGTGCTTTCTAGCTTGATGTAGTCCCATTTGTTTCCTTTTGTTTCTGTTTTCCTTGTTGTTGTAGGGGACTCTCTCACAGACATCTTAAAAGTCAACATTATGGAATGCTTTGCCTATATTCTCTTCTATGATTTTTATGATTCTAGGTGATACATACAAGTCTTTGACTCATTTTGATGTAATTTTTTGTATATGGTGTAAGACAATGATCTAATTTCACACAATGCCCACCACCAAGCCACAGTAATACTCCGCCCTAGTCCATAGGTGCATATGGCTGTCTAGTTTTCTCAACATCATTAGTAGGAGAGTTATTCCTATTTCACTATTGTATATTATTAGCTCATTTGTTGTAAATAACTTCATATAAGATGAGTTTATTTCTGGGCTCTCAAATCTATTCCATTGATATATGTCTATTTTTATTCTAATTAATACACATAATCATGCTGTTTTGATTACTATAGCTTTGTAGAATAATTTAAAGTCTGGGAGCAAAATACCACCAAGCTAGACTTGTCCAGTCCCAGGTGTGTCAGCTTCACACTTGCATAGCAATAGTATTCTTTTTAGTATGCAACTTTTGTATGTTTGCTGGGGGTTAGGAATCTAGGGAAGCCTGGGAGCCTAGAAAGGAGAGAGGCACTTATCTTTCCATACAAAGCAAGCCAGGAGTCAGTGGCGCTCATGTGTATCAATGCCACATTTACCAAGTTGTCAGTGTTCTTTATGATATAGGTCACTTGCCTCTCTGTGGTGGGATAGGAATTCAGGGAAGCTCTAGGACCCTGGGCAGATGCCTCTCCCAATGCCCCAATACTGTTTGTGGCAGAACCATTTCTCTGGCTGTCCTACCTTTCCTAGTGGTCTCTGTCTCACCTCCAAATGCAGTTGCTTACTGATGCTGGCCAACTTTGTCTATTGAGAGAAAGACAACTCCAGGCTGCTGCTAGTCCTGAAACGAGTTATTTTGATACTTCTCAGTGAAGAGAACTAAAAAAATTCCCTGTTTTGCGTGAGTCAGTATGGGATGGATTTTATGTTGTCTGCAACTTTAGGTGTCTTAATTAATGTATTATACAAAGCTAATGGTAAGTTAAGATTTACATGGTAGGCTTTTTTAAATTGCCTGCATTGGTTACCTAACCAACAGAAACCAAACTTCATTTGGAGTACTTTGTTCTTCTGAATGCATTTTAAGTAACCTAAACAGTCTTAAGTAGCAATAAGAAACTGATCTCTAGTCAGTAGCTGTCAAGTGATAGGGCAACCCATGGAGAGAAGCTAATAGATCACTGGGAGATCAGCATGTACAGCTATAGAGAAATACCAAGTAAGGAAATTACTTTTCCCAAAATTTCAAAGGTAATAGAGATATTTTCTTTCATTCTACATAAAAAGAAGTATAGAACACCATATAAACAATTTATTGCAATTCTTTGTATGATTATTATTTAAAATGCAGTGCAAGAAAGCTCCCAGTAGCTGATAATGGTTTGAGATAAAATGTTCTTTGTAGAGCAATTTCCACTATTTTCCATCTACACCAATTTAATGTATTCAGTTGTTTAAAACAGCTATTTTTATATTCAGTTAAATGTAATATTACAGTTCATATCATTTTCTTTTCACAGGAAAGTGACTCTCTGAATCTAAACCTAAAAATTTAAAACAAGGTAAAACAAATGCATTTTTTCATGAATAAATTATGGAATAAAAATCTCAAGTGATTTCACTGGGTCAACTAATTGGTTTTGCAAATCAACTAATTATTTGATGAAACTAGTTGGTCAATTCAGTTTAAATATTTATTCAGATTGTTTTATAAAAATTTTTCTCTTTTCTGACTTTTATTTATTCATCACAATTCAAACATTAAAAAGGTGACATCATTCAGGAGGGTAGACTGACCCTCTTTATCATTTTAATTCTACTTTTAAGAATTCCAATAGAATCTTGTTTATCTCTATTACAGCTCTTACAATAACAAAGTTAATATTTATTGAGCTCTTTCTGTGTTACAGGCACAGTTCTTGACATGTTATCTCATTTAATCTTCAACAAATCTCAGGCAATTTTGTTGTTGGTGTTCGGTTTTGTGAGTTTGTTTACCAAATGAAGATAGTGAGGCTTAGAGAATTAATTTACCCACAGCACGTTATCTCTTTGTTATTGATTTAGTTTCATTTTCTCTGTTACTGATTTCTAAATTAATTACATTGAAATTTTAGAGACTTATTTGTTCTTTATTCATGCAATTTTTGTTAATGTTTAAAATATTTAGAAAAATGTATGTTCTACATTTGTTGAGTTTAGCATCTAATATTCTTTTTTTTTTTTTTTTAAAGATTTATTTTTTATTTATACATACAAGCTGGGGTACAGGCCAGAGGCATGGGGCGGCGAGAGGGTTCACCAGAGACGGAGCGGGTAGCAGAACAGGCAGATCAGAAATACACTGCTGAGGGGAGCAGCGGGCGAGGCAGGAGAGGTCCGCCTCGCCATGTGGGATTCTCCCCGGCCGGGCGTCGAACTCGCGCCGCCGCTGCCGACAGCTCCACAGCGCAGCGCTCAACCGCTGCGCCACCGGGGAGGCCCCTAATATTCTTATATAAATAATTTCCATAAGGACTCTGGTTTTCTTTTCTGTTTTATTCCAAACTGTATGTATATAAAATTGTGTTTAGCTCTTGACAGGCAATCAATGGTTACTGTTGAATTCACAAATTTTAGATTATTTTTGTTTACCAAATATGTTGTTCAAATCTTCTAGACTTTTAGATATTTTTGTGAATTTATCAATTCTATCAATTTTTGCTTTAATAGATTTTAAAATAATCTTATTAGGTATGTTTAATTAAAATTATCATATGCACCTGGCAAAACAGAAATATTACTATTAGGTTACATGTAGAAATGCTGTTTACCCTTAAAAACATTGTGTATTGTTAAAAATAACTCTACTGGCCATTTAAAGAAGGCCAATGGATAGGAACATTGAGTCAATGTCCTGCCTGCAGGGACACCTTGGGTCAGCATTTGGAGGAAGCAGACACATCTGGAACAGAGCTGAAGATGTGAAACTGGTGTCTCAGCAAGGAGGAGAGACAGAAACCATCAGAAAGGGTGGGAAAGACTGGGACAGTCAGGAAGGTCCCCAGTTCACCAGGAGGGATATTTTCCCTTCCCCAACAAATTCTTCTAGGCTCTCCCATGACCCTGGCCCAGAAATGAGAGCCCACACTTCTCAGCCAGAGAACAGCCTGTCCAACTATTCAGAGAGACATCTAGATGGCCACTGGCTAGTCTCAGTATTGGGAAGAACTATTTGGCCATCCTCTACACCAGTATCATGGAGTGCTCTGCCTGTGTTTTCTTCAATATATTTATGGCTTAGGTTAGGGTCTTATAGCCACATCTTTAATCCTCTTTGAGTTAAATATTGTGTAAGGTGTAAGAGGGTGATCAAGTTTGACTCTTTTACATGTGACTGTCAAGCTTCCCATCTGGTCTAGGAGCCTACCTTTACTGGTGGGAGAGGATTCTAACATTGATGGGAGAGGATCCTTAACAATGTGAAAGCCCAAAGCTTTGGGTGGTTTTTTTTCTACCTTATCATAGACAGTAATTAAAATTGTGGTTTAGCTTTCCTAAACTTTACTTTTCTAATTTAGTATGTACACAAATTACTTGGATTTCCTGTTGAAAGAGAAATTTTCAAAAAGCAAGTCTAGGGTAGTTCCCAAGAATCTGTACTTCCCATAAGCACTCAGGAGATCGCAATCCTGCTGGTTTGAGAACCAACATTTAATAGCAAGACGATATTCATCAGAGACCGCAGACTCCATGGGTATTCAATAGCTTCAATAATAGTTTTACCTCCAGGAATTTCTCCTTTCATTTTATTGCTGACTACAAATGATTTCATTTAATTTCTTACAACTCATATATTAATGTAAAAGGCTGTCTTATATTTTATCTAGCATGTTTGAATGTTTTGTAGTCTAATGAGAAACAAAATTTTTCTAGAAATAAGAAAGTCTTATCCATTGTATTCATATTTAAACTCATTCCAGTATTATTTGTGTACTGTAAAAAACATACTGAAGTAGATTTAGTCAAACATTTTCATGTGTAATAGATTTTTGGTAATTTTAAGTGACTTTAAAGTTAGTTTTAGCTTTAATTATATTGCAAAAATAAAAAGTAACAGTATAGTGAATTTTTACATAAACTATGCAGACATGAAAAACATTTCATGTTAGACATGTTAGAAAGCCATGGCTTCACTGTTTTTTAAAACGGGGTTATAACAGAGTAGACCTATTGTATTTTTGATCAATGCATTTAAAATTTCTTTTTTTTACATTTTTCACAAATGTGAATTGCAACCATTTACTTTTTGTCTGATAAATGTTTGGATGACTTAAATATATTCACACAAACTCATTGTGGTACTTTATATCCTTTGATTAGATATTTGATGATCCGGAATAATTGCTTTCTGGTAGTTTCATGCCAGGAAGGTGAGTTCTGCTAAAAACTTGCTCTCTCATTATTAACGTCCCACTGCAGTGACTATTTTTTAAAGTAGTAAAAGGTTAATAAAAACTATGCTTATTTTGTTTAACTGCCTTTTAAACAACCAACCTCTTAAAGGTTATCCTAATCAAAATCTCAAAAAGTTGCTCAAATCACCAGTGGAAACTTGACATATCTAGTGGCATTTGGATCGTAGAAGAGTTTGAGATCAAACAAACGAATGTTAAAGGTTTGACTATGGATACTCTTTATGAGGTTATGTAAGACCATCTTTTTTGTTTTTAAAAATGAAACAGACTGTCCTTATAGGCAAGCTGTAAAGCACATTCTATGAAAGCATATGCCAACAAGGATAGATTTTTAAAAAGAAAATGAAAAGAAGAAACCCATTCTATTACTACAACCAACAGTATGTTAAAGAAGAAACAACTATTCCGGATATATAGGAAGAAACTCAGGTGAGCAAAGGTTATTTCAACTAAGGTGTAGAAATAAAAGAAGCAAAGACATAAAGTACAATGAATCTATTGCAGAAAAATAAACAAGACCACATTTCTTTAGATATATCAAGGGAAATGATGATTAACAAAAGGCAAAACATATACCACCAATGAACAGACAGACACATTAAATAAATAGTTGCTCTTAATGGCTAATGTTCTGAATTAACAAAGAGATAACATGGTTTGCTGAGTATTATACAGATTCTTTGAAAAGGGTCATTAATTAAAGAAATATTAAGGAAATGTTGAGAAAACTTGAACATTGAACACATTTCCCAAGTGGCTGCTGCAAATTATAAAGACACCAGAAAGAACTTATATAACACATTGAGTCCCTTGAAATTATTCCTATGATATCCTGAAGAACAAACCACATTTGAGAAAAATTAAAAAAAAAAAGCAGAATAAATGAATCTGACTTAAGAACTAAGACAAATGACCCTGTGTCTTGCTTAGTATTAAGTCTGCCAAGAAAAAGGAAATGTTATGAGGCTGCACCTCCAAAGTTGTTCAAATTCTTAAAAGAAATAAGGATTGTGTCTGTCTTTTGAATAGATTTATGAAGTTCCTGGTGATTTTTCCTTCCTGTGAAAATAGTAAAATCGTATAGAGAACACATGCCAGATTTTCCAATTCAGTGATTCCAATGAGGGGGGAAAAAAGGAATATTTACTAAAATATGAAAATCATCTACTATTTTTTTCATCCTCCATTCATTTATATATATGAGGGTAAACTAGAAAAATAACACCCATGATCCTTTTGAAAGGACTTAGAAACAAATCACATTTCCCTCAGTCATTATCTGATCAAAATGGCTAACACTGCTTTTGATGTTTTTGCTCCTTTTGCTAAGATGTAAAGGAGGAGGTACTCAATCATAGAAAACGAGGAGGCTAGGAATAATGTTTTAAAAGACTTTTATACAGCTTACATTCTAAATATCTCATATAATAAAATTCAAAACAATAAGCTATTAATAATCCATGTTCACATAACCTTATAAATAAGTCAGTGTACTTTGAGAATCTTAAATCACTAATGTTTTTTATGTCTGTGTTTTTTTTCTCCTATATGAACAGGTCTGCACTAGTCTGCATTAATTAAATTTAAGTAGGATTTCTGAGCCTGGATCATCATTAAGTCTGTGGCCCTGATTTAAATCTGCAGTAAAACATTTCTCCATTAAGTCTTGTGCTTTTGTGTCATATTTCATACACTAGTTGTCTCTTAATTAAATCCATGATGGTCCACCAACACAGACTATTAAAATAACTATACTTTGCTCTTGACATATTTATGAGACAGAGTCATAAGACTATAGACTGATACTTGAACTACTCACTAGAAATGCTAATAAGATTATGATGAAAGTAAGATTAGAACATTCCTCTTCTTTCTCTTCTCTTCTTTCTCGAGATTTATTTTTATAACTGTGGTTCACTTCTATTTCAGGTTCTGACTTTTCTCCCAGATCATCTGAAAGCTCTTTCATTGTAGAATAACTGAAAATTAATAGTCAATGGAAACCCTGAAAAATGTTAATTTATATCACACGATGCTAATATAAACTTTGAGAAATATTCTCCTTTGAGTTTTGCTCTATTCACAGCCTCAAGTAAACATGTTAATCTAGATATATGTTTGTCAAGCCTCTAGGTGTTCAGAGTGAAGAAAATTTACAAGGACTGAAAAGAGAAAATAGCCCTGAGTGAGAAAGCAGTTAACTTTTAGATGGGGTGAAAGGAAGTCCACAATATGTCAACCTCAGATATACTGAAATTTCAATCTGCTCGCCACAAAGAATGATGGTCTCTTCCTGGGTGAATTTTCAGAGAACTTATCACAGCATATGGTGAAAGAGAGAGTTTACAGCTTATTTTGTTTCCTTTCAGTTGCCTGATGTACACTTTGGTTTTGTTTCATTTTTCTTAGAAACATTTTTGTTTGTGTTTGCAAAGTAGAGAGTAGGGCCTTTAAGGGGGAGAAGTGCTTAAAGGATCAGGATTTTCAAGTGACTGGAAACTGTGTCAAAGCAGAGAAGATGGTGGAAATCACAAGGAGACTCTTCATCAAGGGTTCTAACCCAAGTAGGCATTACCTTACACAACTATGGGGAGGAGTTCATGGCCTTTATTTAAATCCATTCATCTGCTTCTTAATAGTATAGGTAGATGTCCTGCAGCTCTTAAAAATATACCATGTAATTTGTCACTCAGCTTTATTTTTTTAGCAGAAGTTTTAAAAAGTGCCCTAAAGTGAGAAATTTAACTTAAAATAAAACATCATTTTATTATAGCATTGGTCTGTGATGAACAATGCAAGTATAAAATAAATTTTAATGTCTTGTCAAGAATAGCAGCTACAGTCAGGCAGCTCCACTAAACACATTAAATCTAATAAAATCACCCTCACGTACTCCTGACACTAGTAGTAATTAAAATAACTTGTTTCAAAAAAATTGGTCCTATACATGAATACTTATTGGCAATTATTTCTTAGTTCTTCAAACCAAAGATAACATAATTTGATTCTCACACAATTTTCTTGTAAATGCGGTTCATATTGGGTTTTATATGCAGCTTAAGACTGTTAATTGCCATTTTGAGCCTCACAGTAAAATAGAGTTCAATATGTCGCTTTTCTCAAGCATAGAGAAATGTTTGAGAAATGCTTGTCTTAGTCTAATGAACTGTGAATAATTTACATCCTGAGTCCTATTTTTCAGTATAAGTGGTTCTGACTTTTCTTAAAGCTTGTAAAGCCTCATCAACTTGTTACATTCATCAGATTAAAGAAATCTATGGCAAAGTAGGAAGATGTATCCTGTTTTGGCTGTTTTGATGTATCCTGAAAGGCTGTTTTGGCATTGTTTTGATTTTCTTAAGGCCATGTTTTCATTTGGGTCTCTTTTCCCTTTACCATTCTAGACAATGTATTACAAACTAAGGATTTTATTTTCTATATTTGTGAGAAAATATTATCTGACTTAAAATATTTTCAAAATCCCCTACCTGCTGGCAGGCACACTCAATAACTTCCTGGATTTACAGAGACCTGGTTGTTCTGTCAGGAAGAAAAAGAAGCTGTTTCAGGGTGCAAACCTTTTTCATTCCTGAAAGAATCACAGATATGAGATGTGATTCTAGCTAGTTCTCAGCGCGTGTGCTTAACAGATCTACACCAAGGAGACCAAGACATAGAATCTACATTCAACAAGGCCCACTGAAAACCGGAGTGTTGTGTCATCAGCCTGAGAGGGGGATGCAGACATTTTATCTAGCCCAGGAACTTGGAAAAATAGTAAGATAATTTAACATCCACTGTGTATTTGCACAAAGATCATTTGGTAAAAGGCAAACTTTTAGAAGAACTTAGAAATATATTAGAAGATGTGGAGTTGAAAGGAATTTTAGAAACACTTTGATTTTGCTCCTTATCTTGTAACGGAGGAAACTTAGGGTCAGGGAAATTATTAAATAACACATTTATTGTTCAATAACCATGCAATAGAATCATTAGTAGCAGAATAAGGGAAAATCATGATGTCGATTATTTAAAACGAAGGATGTGAGAAGGAGATGTGAGACATATCAGTGGTGGCACCAGCAAACATATTATGTTTCCGAGACCGTATTACACTATGGCTGCCAATGAAGAAATCTCCGCTTGAAGTTACGTGTTTGCCATATATGTGATTTCCTTATCCTCTTTGTGACTGTTAAAGAACTCACATGTAATGCAAAATGAAGGGCGGAATGAAAAGTACTTATTTGCATTTTGAATCTACCCAAATATTGGAAGTCAAGAAGTTAAATGCCAGAATGAAATTGACATGTTCATATTTGTTATTCCATATGTATAGCTCCTAGGAACACAATACATTGGGATATATCAGAAGAATCATCAGGCAAGGCTAGAATGTGGCTATCAACCACCCCAAAAGATCAAAGTATGGAAACTAAAACAGATCCACTGGCAAGAATGCCAAGTTTGGCAACAAACAAGCAACAAGAGAAGGATGTAGAGCTGAACACCTAATCCAAAGACTAGGGCAAGATAAATGATGACTTACGTGTTATGGAAAATCATAGTCTAGTAAAGATGAGAAAAGCATATGATTTTCTTCCAAGGGCTAGGTGGTAAACATTTTGGACTTTGAAGGTTATATGGTCATGGCATAACTACTCTACTCAAACAGCCATAAACAATGCATAAGCAAATGGGTACAACTGTGTTCTAGTAAAACTTTACTTACAAAAAAGTAGCATCTAGTGATTTGAACTGTGGGTTATAATTGTGTATGCCTATTCTACACAGAAAGATAGATGTAGATGATACATAGGCAGACTGATGGATAGTTTTCCTCCACAAGCAACATGCCTACTTATTTCTAGAGTTGAAAGTAAATACACTTGCAGAATAATAAAGGAGTGTAGGTTCTATTAAAAATAAAGAACTTACTTGCTCCAAATAAGCACACCACAACTATCATTATGTTAAAGTAAATAAATCAGTTCATAGGCTCTACGTTTACTCTCCCATGACTATTAAAAGTAGAATAAATTCCACATGATTCTCCTCTGAATCTCCCTACAGTCACTCTTGAGGGCGTACTTTCACTTACACTAAAATTTCATTTATAACTAAAAGAAAAAAAAAAAAAAAGGTAGGACAAATTCCAACTTTTCGAACCATGCCTCACTCTCTGGTATCATATTTTACCATTCTCTCCCTTTTTCACTACACTTTTGCCAAACTTACCTTTTCATATTTCCAACATTAAACTTGACACCAGAGTCATTTAACTCAGTGTCTTCCCTGTGTTGGTGTGATTAGCTTTATGTTAATATTAGCTTTATGTTAATATCGTCTGAGATGTCTTCCCTTTTGCCTTTCTTCCTAATACACACATCAATGTCATAAATTATTCCCTTGCTTGTTTATTTGTTGTGTCCTGGACTAAAGCAAAACTACTATAAGAAATGAAGCATATATCCTCACCACATTCCAGGACTCACAGAGTGAGAGATTCATGGTAGATGCTCATTAAATATTTTTTTAAAAAATTAACCCAACGGAAGTTTATCAGACATTTTCTTTTCTGGTGCTCAGAACAGCTTTGCAATGGATTGTAAGTATTATTACCAAATAATAAAACAAGCTCTCAGAGAAGTTATATGCTTTGTCCATATTTACAGAGCTATAAAATGGCACAACTATAATATTAACATCAATGTTTGCCTCTAAACCCAGTTTAGCACTTTTATCTCTCAAAATCTCTAATATTTTACAAATATTAGTTCTTTGTAAAACCTCTGTGCCATAAGTACCACTATCATACTTTATGGGTAAAAAACTGAGGTAACACAGAGGTTAAATAACTGTACATAGTCTCACAAATAGAAGATGGAAGAACATGTTCAAACCCTAGAGCCCCTGCTCTTAACCAAGATACCCGGTTGTATTTATTTGATGAAAGATGTCTCAAATAAAAGTATCTGAGTATTCAAATGTATTTGTCTCCTATTATTGCTATAGCAAATTGCCTCCAATTAGTGACTTAAAACAACACAAACTTTCTCTCTTACAGTTCCGAAAGGAATCTCACAGGACTAATTGACATGACTAATTCCCTCTAGAGGCTTCAGAAGAGAATACCTCCTTCATCTTTTCTAGCATCTAAGGCTGAGTATATTCCTTGGCTTGTGGCCCCTTCCTTCATTTTCAAAACCATTGGGTGGCTGCTTCTCTCTCTCTCTCTCTGCTTCCCTCTGCTTCTGCTGCCACTGAACTTGCATCTGGTTATGACCCTCATGCACTGATCCCTCTTAGAGAAACACTTTGATTACACCAGGCCTACCTTGATAATCCAGGAAAATCTTCCTATCCCAATACCCTTAATTTAATTGCATTTGCAAAGTACCATTTATCCTCTGTGGTAATCTTCACAGATCCTGGGCACTGGGATGTGGTGGTCTTTGGAAGTTTACCACAAATGCAATCTATCCAACAGCTCAACATGGACTAATTTAACCACTTAACCAAATATAAGTGGAATGATAGGAATTAATAAAATTGTAACTGTTCAAGGGTCAACACAGTAAACTCTAACTTCACTTCTTATTCTAAATTGCCACCCCTACACCCATTACCTGCATCTTGTCTTCATTCTGTTCTAATTTTCTCCCCACAGCACAGCTACGAACTATTTGTTTAACTCAGTCCTTGAGTATTTTAACAGATTTTTTTTACACTGATTATTCTTTTATAACAATATGGTCTATTATTGACTTTTTGCAATGAAAAAAGGATGCAATCTAATAATATATACAGAGATAGAATAGCCCCTGGCCATAGTAGGCACTCAATAAAATATGCTCAATAGATGAATAATTCGGGTACACAATAGGTCAACTCCTGCTTTGATCATAGCTAAAAGAAATCTTTTCACATGCAAAAAATACTTATTGATTCTACCTGATAACAGTATATTCTGATAACAGAATATTCTAATACTATATTTATTATCACACAGTTTTCAATGCTTATTTTGGTGTATGTGTGAGAGAGAGACAGAGACAGAAAGACACACACACACACACACACACACACACACAGAGAGAGAGAGAGAGCGAGAGAGAGAGCGAGAGAGCGCTGCAATATCACTGTAATGAGATGAAATTGGTTTTTGCAAAAAAAAAAAAAATTCAATTAGAATCTAGTCCACTTTTCTTGATACCAGAACTTCCCAGAACTATTTTGGCAGAAGAAAATATGAGGATCTGGAACCCATCTACATAGTAATAGCACTGTGGAACTGTCAGTCACTTTGTTATAACTACTGGAAGACTGTAAGAAAGACTGTACTTATTTCTTTGCTAATACCACAGGTCAAAACAAATCTTACAACTGATGGGTCACTGAGATGAGGATGAAGACTGGAATACATTGCAGTATGCAAATTGTCTAAAGTCTGTGACATATTTGGTTGAACTCATCTCAAAAATTGTTTTCTAATTATTTATAGTTTCTGTCAGTCATCTTAATATGAAAAAAAAATCAGTAGAATTAACTTAGATCTAAACCACTGGTTGACTCTTATGACCTGAAACACACACATATATCTTATCATTTGCATTTGATTTTACTTGTGAAAAAGTTCTAGACCAAGTAGGACAATGTAGTTAACTGATCCATTCTCCTTTTTCACTGGTTTATTTTTCATCATTCATGTGGGTATTTATGAGTAATTCATGTGATGTATTTCTTGCATTTGAAAGTTCTCCATAGTCCTAACTTAAATACCTATTCAAATACACCTTATTTTATTTTGCTTTTAAAATGTTAGCTCTTTGTGTGGACAATAGCCCTTTTCCCATTTGAATTTACATCACTTCACAGTTTCTGTGGTATATAACGCTTTTGAAATTGTCCTCTAAAAAGCAAAGATCCTAACTTTTCAGAAAGCCTTTTACGATTAATGTGAAATAGCTATCTGCCAGGTAGGGACTCAAAAGGCTCCCTCACAGAATGCCAACCCATAGTTAGAAGTTCCCTGAATACTCTTGTGAATGCAGAATTGAAATTACCTTGCATTATCATTGCATTGATGTGCCTTAATTTCAAATGAGATAAACTGTCAATTTTATTTAAATAAATCTGACCCTCACAGAATCTGAAACTGTCCTTTACGCCCCCATCCTTCCACTGTCTTTTTAAAAATTGTAACCACCACAAAGCAGAATTGGGAATGTTTCATTTGAATTTTTAAAAGTAAAAGTTGAGTTGGCAGTGGTGTTAAAATTTATTGGCCCACTTCAGTAAAAAAAAAAAAGAAAGAAAAAGAAAAAGAAAACAAAATCTACAGATGGACTTACAATGTTTCACTTTTATTCTTATTCTACATAGCTGGACTCCTGCTTAAGTAGGAGGTGTGGAAATTAATTATTTTCCTCCCATGTGTACCATCCTCTTGTGGCTTCTGTCACAAATCAGCACACTGTGGGGTTTTATAATAGAATTCTGTCTCCGAGAACACCTCATTAAGTGGATATCGCCGAATCTAACTTGGTAATTGGCTCATTTTAGTCATGTGACCCATGGTCTCTTCAATATAGAGGTAGCGTGACTCATTAGTTGTATTTATAAAGTGTTACAGTTCAAAACAAAGAGAGAGAACACGGAAATTTCAAGTCAAAGAGACCTTAAAGTTCATTTAATCAACCTTTTCATTTGCAATGGAGAAAATTAGTCTGAAGGGTTTTAAATATAGTCCAGGGTCCCTTAGGTAGTTTGAGGAAAGACTTTGCCACTATTCTGAACTCTAACTCTCATCTTCCTGTAAAAGAAAATCCTCTCAATAGCTGTAAAGTAGACCCACTACCAAGGGACTTACATGTATGCACAGACTTTAAGTCTAACCATGTAACTCTGCAACTTAAAATCAATAATGGTCTTCCATTGCCTTTGATACACAGCTCAGATTGGCATATATGTTCCTTCATGACTTGTCTATTATTGCTTTCCTATATCAGAGTAGCTTATAGGCACCCATATTAGTATTTCACTGAATACATCAGGTTCTAGCATATATCTTCCTCCTCGTGAGTTTTCTTCATGCTCTCTTCCTCGAGTTTTCTGTACTCAGATCAACCAGATAATGACACTTTCCTTCATGAACAGAGCAAGTATTACCTTCTGTGGAAATGTTCTCTAAGCCTTTCCAGGCAATTTTGGAACTCTGATTTTTCCCATAGTACTTATTTTGCATACCTTTTTTACATCTCTCATAAGACTCTATTATAATCATAGATTTTCTGGAGTCCTCATCAATATGAGCACTGTGATCACAGAGATTTTAATTTCTTCATTTTTGTATTCCTACTTCATCACATAGTCACTGACACTGGTAGGCATGGTTACAGATTTGTTGAATGACTGAATGAAAATTGATGATCAAACAGTCTTCTCTCATCCCCATTTTACCTTCATTTTCATCTCTAAGCATATAGTCAATGCTCTTCAGCCTTCTATCATTTCCCTTTTATGTGGATAAGTATACCATTCCCAATTATAAAACAATTCCCAGCAACTCTTTAATTGCTTTCTAAGAGATATAACAAAGACTAAGCAACACAAAGTGAAGTTGAGATTAGGCTGCCTGATCATTAATTGAATCAATGTTGATAATCAACCCAAATAATTTAATTTCTGTAGCAGAGAAGGTAAGCAACTGGCATTGTATTTCCTTTTTTATAACTTTAAGAAACATGAAATGGGGGGAAACCATGTGAGCATTTCAGATGAGTTCTCTTTTTAGCATGTTTACATAGATCAGTTTAATGAGATGTATGTTGAATTTCCACTTTGCTTTTTTGTGTATTCATTGTCTAAATGAGAGTCTTTTTCCTGAACTACCACCACTGGGAAGAAGATTTAAAACATGACTCAGATGAAATGACTCTTGTTATGATAATAGGGGTAAGATAATAAAACAAAGCAAAAAAAGGAAACCATTGGATTTAAAGACTGACCACTTCTACCTCAAATTATCACATTATAAGTCATTAAATCACAGATATTAAAATATTCTGCTTTGCTAACAGATGTATTATGATAAAAATCTAAACATGTAAATACCATGTTTATAAAAAAGGAGGAAAATTTTAGGTTATTTTCTAAGTCTACTAATTTCCAATATTAGAAAACTTTGCAAATGGGAATATAACGGACCTAAATAGAATTTCTCATTTAAATGCACAGCTCTTTTGTAAATGATAATAAAAATTCCATTTATAATAATATTTTGAGGTAACTGGTTAATATTACTAAACTGTTCAAATGTAATGCTTTGTTCCCAAATGACAAATGTTTAGAAAACTGAAGTACAAAGAAAAATAAAGATGTAGTCTTTGATATAGAACTTTTTTTTTTTAAAGATTTATTTATTTATACATACAAGCTGGGGTACAGGCCAGAGGCGTGGGGCGGCGAGAACGTTCACCAGAGACAGAGAGGGGAGCAGAACAGGCAGATCAGAAATACAATGCTGAGGGGAGCAGCGGGCAAGGCAGGAGAGGTCTGCCGCACCATGTGGGATTCTCCCCGGCTGGGCGTCGAACTCGCATCGCGAGCTGTCGACAGCTCCACAGCGCAGCGCTCAACCGCTGCGCCACCAGGGAGGCCCTGATATAGAACTTTTATGTGAGAAGTGACGTAACACAGATTGATATAACTAAAAATTCCCTTCTGCATTTATTTTAAAAAAATGTTTCTGGTCAGTGAGAACAGACACAGAAATGCATGTGTTTTGTTTATCTGCAGAACCAAATGCAAACCACAGTAGCAGGAAAGAAAATGTGAAACGAATATATCACACAAAATACTTTCTTGCATTTTCAAGATATCTATACTCCAGCAGTTTCTATGATACCCACTTCTTTTCCCTTGATAACTGTTGTGCTACATCACACAAAGTGATAAGATGGTAGTTGGAAAACACTTGATGATTTTCTTCCATGCAGGGTACAAGGAGGCCAACCTGCAAGAGGTCTTCTTGTGGATCAGGTGCCTCCAGGTAGTATTTCATGTAGCTATTCTTCCTCCTTGAAGTCATACTTAAATCACTAACATCAAGCAATCAGGTGTCTCATACTCTTCTCAGGGGACCCTGAATCAATAATCTCAAATTCTCCATACTAATTTTCTTCACAAAGCTGAGTAGAGTTTTTCCCACCTAAATGTCAACAATTGTTGGAGAGTGAAGAGCATTGGCTATTAAGCTCAGTGGCATCTACATTCCATTACCAAATAATCAAGAACAGTCATCTAAAGAACTTTTCAAAATTAACTCTGCAGTACACCAGCAGAAAAATATGAGTTCTCCGGGGCAGGATGGGGGTGGCGAGGAGGGAGAAGACATGAATGATTATAAGAAAGTTGCCATATTCTCTTAATTATCAAATGAGGTCAAGTGGAATATTTTGTGTGAAACCACTAAGGTGCTAATTTTGTACATTAAAATTATTAGTAATTTGAAGCACCCCTGTAAATTTTGTTTCTGAGCATTTTCTTTTATTTCCCCTGGCTGTTCTTAAAATATATTTAGTTTCTCCAAGAATGCCTAGTGAGCACAGAAATTTACTTTTTTGGATAACAGCCATTCTTACAGGTGTGAGGTGCTATCTCATTGTTGATGAGGAACATCTTTTCACACGTTTGCTGGCCATCTGTATGTTTTCTTTCTAGTATATATTCATATCCTCTAACCATTTTTTAATCAAGTTGCTTGTTTTTTTATTGCTGTGTTTTATGAATTTTTTGTATATTTTGGACATTAACTGCTTGTTGATATATGTGCAAATATCTTACCCCATTCTATAGGGTGTTTTGATGCAAAGTTCTTCTGCTGTGAAGCTTTTTAGTTTGAGTTGGTTCCATTTTGCATTTGTGTGTGTGTGTGTGTGTGTGTGTATGCGTGTATTCAAAAGGGCAGGTTTATTATAAAAAGGGAAGGGAAGGAAAGGAGGCTTGCATTGACACAAGCAGGTAGAAAAAGCTGCCCCTGAAAGGGACAGGATTGTTAAAAGGAGTCCTGCATAGTCACTGGTGGGCAGCCTTGGGAGGAGCTGCCTCTGCTGCTTTGCAAAGAGAGAAGGTTGGTGAAGAGAAGCACCTGCATAGGTGCAGGAGGGCAGAGAGCAGCTGCCTGGTTCCATTTGTTAATTTTGCTTTGTTTCCTTTGCCATTGGTGTTAAGTCCCCAAACACATCTCTTAAGCTAATGTCAAGGAATATATGGCCTCCCTTTCTTCTATGTATTTTATAGTTTCAAGTCTTATGCCTGCCTAAGTCTTTAACCCATTTTGAGTTAATTTTTGTGTACAGTGTTACACAGTGGTCTAATTTCTCCTCCTTTCCTTTTGTTTCTTTCTGGCCCATGTTATTTTTAGGTTTCCTACCTTTCCCTTATCAGATGCTTGGCAGTAAACTTGTCCTGATTGTTCAATGACAATATTTCATGCAATAAATCAATCAATGAAGCAGTCAGTTACTTCCTATGAAATGAGTTAAGTACTGTTTTAATAAAGACTAGAGTTGCAGAGAGTAAGGCAGACTAACATTATAGAAATTTCCACAAATATATTTTTTGATACTGCCATTGTTCTCTCTGGTATCCTCATTCCAGGACACCATACTATAATGTGTTTGTGCTGGATAAAATAATTGCTTTATATTCTGATGGCTGGAATAGCTCAACTGTTCTCAATTCTGTGTCTGCAGTGCTTCAGCTTTTAGAGAGGTGTCTTTTTCAGCTAGCAAGAGCATAAGGTTTTGCCTCTAGAGTAACAACAGTATCATGTCAAAGAGTGAAACGGGCTTCGTTGTACCTGTGGTTTGATGTAATGGTTGTTAGGCACAGATCCACAGAGAGAAATTTCACAGAGCTCAGAGACATTCAACATCTGCCATAAGCCTTGACCTTATTCTACAGCAGTGTCTATAAGCTATGGGAGAACGCGTTATTGAAGGATGTCTGATTCCAAGAACCATCACAGCTGTCACTGGGGTTTATTCTATCCACTCGCTGATATGCTTATCATAAAACCACAAACCTTATATCGACTCATGTTCAGATCTTGACTGTTCCCATTATACGAGAAAGAGTTAGAAAATAAACACTTGAAGCAGTTTCAGCTTAATGCTTTTTAGAATTGTGTTGGCCAGACAGCAAATCAAATATTCCTCTCCCTTTCTACTCTTCCATTAAAACAAATACACAAAAATCAAATAAAACATCAGATCATAGATCTTTGTGGTCACATACTGCTAATGCTTGGAACTTGAAAACTGGACTTAAGGAACAAATGTGATTCAGCTGGTACTGATATGTAAATCAGCACAGGTTCATATAAACTGAGACCTTACAAAAGAAGGAGGTCAGGCCTGTCAGAAATTATGCTCATTGGAAGTAAGAATTTAAACAAGATTTTAATGCCAAGCATCAATGCTTTACTTTTGGTATTTATGGCTATTAGGTAGGTGACCACAGAGATACAGAACAAGAAAAGTTAGGGAGAGAATGAAAATATTTTTTCAACTTATCTAATAGCCTGTTCCCCTCTTCTCAAAATTATCTCAACAAAATAGCTTTTGGGATCTCTGTGTCTTAATGGTCATCAGTAATTCTCATACAATCAGGTGTAATTATCATATAATCACTGCCACAAAAAGCTAGTATTATAATTCTTATGGACACCACCCTATCTTATGTTTACCTAGCAAGAGCTGTACTCAGAATCAAGCAATGTTGTTTTTTATTTTTTACCTTTCTGGACAAGCACAGTTGACACAGTGATATGTAATGGAATTAAATGCAAAACTAATGTATCAAAATATTAGGTAAAAACTCTCAGGCAAGATAGTCTTTTGTCATATTGCATGCATATGACTGACACCAGGTAAGAAACCTTTACCTTGCTCACAATGTCTGCATGTAAAGGAAATGATGTGGTTTTAAGACTCTTTGTTGAGACTCGTTATACTATCCAGTGATATTGACATTCTTTATTGTACCACTCCGAGATACGTCATCCTGGGCTACACATTCCAGCTTTCTTAGCTTTTTAGAGACTTGAAGCTGTTTTAGAGTAGCCTTAGCTAAGCCCACTCTCTCTACTTACATGGACGCTGCACACAATATAGACTTCACAGAAAGAAAGATGAACACCTGAATTCCTGCAGTGTGTTCTCTTCTCTATGCCAGCAGCTACCTTCTATTATGGTTTTATTTTAGCCACACAGGGAATCATTTTGGCCTCAAGGAATCTTTTAAAAATTAATAATCTCCATTTCTCTGGTATTATTGATATTTCTATAGTCTACTCTAATTACCGGTCATTGTTAAGTTATCAATTCCCTCTTTTATACTTATTGATATATTTCTCTTAACTATCCTTGGACGTATTATTTGTCACAGCTCCTATGAGTGCACACTAAAGAGTCTCAAAAATGTTATCATAATAAGAGCTTCAAATGTCATTGTGAAACATTCACTGCCTTCCCTTGCCACGGAGCATATTCTTCTACTTATCCAAGTGGTCCTGATACCCACGAGCTTCATCTTCCTACATGTGACTGGACAAACTAAGAGTGAGGGTAAAGGTTCCTACATTAAAAACAACAGGACTATAAGGAAACCAAATAGGAGAG
>PVIJ01007276.1:0-84004 GCA_004024925.1 Scalopus aquaticus | reverse complement strand
CTATAGGGAGGCGGGGTGGGAGAGAGACACTCAGCGGTGGGGGAGGGGGGAGGGGAGGATAAGGGCACAAAATGGAAGAGAGGAGAATACAGGGGACCATGGAGATGGATCACGGGTGAATTGGTGGTGGGCTGCCCAAGGGGAATACAAAATGTAAAAGACACAAATAACAATAAAAAAAAAATGGGAAAAAAAAAAAAGTAACTCAGAAATCTTAAGGAAGTTAAATTCAAATCTAGATAAATACACCTAAGTCTGATCTGAATCTAAACCTATCTCACTGCTCCCTAAAACAAATCAAGGTAAAAATAGGATTCTTGGGCCGCCATGGTGGCACAACGGTTAAGTCTCAGCACTATAAAGCTATCTGCAGCCACTACAGTGCGAGTTCGATCCCCGGGCAGGGAGCTTACCACATGGCGCAGCAGACCTCTCCTGTTTCACCTGCTGCTCCCCTCAGCAGTGTATTTCAGTCAATCTGCCTATTCTGCTCCCCACTTTCTCTCTGGTGACTCCTCTCACCACCTAACACCTCTTGCCTATACCCCAGTTCTTGTATGCATAAATAAATTGATCTTTAAAAAAAAATTAGGCTTCTTTAAGCAATTCCCAAACAAAGACCAATCTATGCACAAAACAGTTAATCACATTTGGTATCAGAAAAGCAGAAATTACTTTAAAAAGAAATTATCTTTAATTATGTTAGTACAGGAAGCATAGCTTCACAGTGACTAAATTCTGCCAGTGGATATTCAAATAACGACATGAAAATTCAAAAAACACAAACTGTAAATACAAAATGATCTCAAATACATAAAAAAGAAACAAGAGGGCCTCCCTGGCAGCCTAGAGGTTAAGTCTCAGCGCTGTCACCACTATGGCCTGAGTTTGATCCCCAGCCAGGGAGCTGACCCACATAGGGTGCAGCAGACCTCTCCTGCTTCATCCGCTGCTCCCCTCAGCAGTGTATCTGCCTGTCTGCTCCCCATTCTGTCTCTGGTCAATCTTCTCGCTACCCCACTTCTGGCCTTCACCCCAGTTCTTCTAAGAAAAATTTTAAAAAATTAAAAATGAGATCTTCAATAAATAAAATTAAAAAGAAACAAGAAACAATTGGAAAAAAAGAAACCAAAATACAAACAAGCCTTGCTGAGGTGGCACAATTCATGAAGTCTTAGAATTCTCTTTCTTTCTTTAATTGTTGCATATTAATTGGCCCAGTTTTTCCAAATTCCTACAATGATTAAAAAAAGCAACTGAGAAATACTTACTTGAAACATGGCAATATGCAGCTGAACACGCTGCAGACTTGTCTTACAAGAAGAAATACTGGTCTCCAGCCTGCGCACCAAATCATGCTTCTTCCAGGCTGTGTCATAAGAACTCGCTAACACAGTTGCCCTGTTCATGACCAACTGAGAGAACTTCCCGATCTGGATGTTGTGCTCCACAGCTTTCTTACACAGATCATCGACAGAAACTTTGCTCTCAGCACCAAAATCCTTTGCCTCTACTTGAGCAATGATGTCTACACCCAGAGCACTGATGAAACTGCAAAGCGTGAGTCCTAGGGCTTGGTTTGGTAGTCCAATCAAGAGCTGCCTCACAAAGTCAGCTGTGAATGCCTTTATAGGTTTGGCCATTTGGTCTTCACTGAAACAAGAGTTTCTAAAAAGGGTTTTCACATTGACAATCTGTACAGGCCCATTTACAGTATTCTGATCTTCAAGTGAACTTGATCCTAAAAAAGGACAATTTTCTTAATGTATTTTCTTAAAATATTTCATGTAAAACTAAAATTAGGTAATAATGCAGTTTATTTAAAACACTTAAGCTCTATGAACATAGAAGTAATTCTACTCCACCCTGCCCCCTTCCAGAGTACTATACAACTAAACCAGCATGTTCAAACATGACGTATTACCTGACAAAGTTTTCGAAAAGGTACCACAAAGCCTGAAGAACTCCTTAATTGTTTGCAGCCTTTTTAGAAAGAAAATCTCTTCTAGCACCTGCCGGTGATTATCATCATCAAAAAAATTGACTTGGGTACTCCTGGCTTCCCTTATAATGTCAATCTTTCTCCAAGCTACAGGAATTTCCATCTTGTTTAACTACGTAAATGAAAGGAAAAAGAAGTTCATTTCTCCACTCTTTATGCACTGAACAAACTACTTTGCAACATTTGCATTATTCATAAAATCAAGTCAATATTTACCTTTTCAACTAATAAGCCAAAAGCAGTTTCGACTTGGGCAAACATGCCATCAAATGCTACCAAGAGCATCTGCCCAGCTGACATTTTTGGTGTTTCGTCAACTGAACCATTTCTTGGTTGGATTAATTCACCATATTGAGCATGAAGTATTCTAGAGGAAAAGAAGGAAGAATTAAAATCCTCTGTGAAGAGTAATAAATTTCGGGGAACATGAAAGTCAACAAGTCTCAGAGCTGGCATAATGTCTAGAAGTTTCTGTATGTACAAGTGATGAAATCTCAGTGAGCTCTGAGGATTACAGATTTGCGAGATGCTACTGCCGGATGTGGGATGAAGTATGCACAAGATCTCTTTGCACACGTTTTTATTTTCAAAACTTCCTGTGAATCTGTAATTATGTCAAAATAAGTGTCTGAAAAAGATCTGTCAGTATTTGTAAGTAATTATTACTTAAAAAATTAGAATTAGGGCCTCCCCGGTGGCGCAGCGGTTAAGCACTGCGCTGTGGAGCTGTCGGCAGCGGCGACGCGAGTTCGAGCCCGCCCGGCCGGGGAGAATCCCACATGGTGCGGCAGACCTCTCCTGCCTCGTCCGCTGCTCCCCTCAGCAGTGTATTTCTGATCTGCCTGTTCTGCTCCCCGCTCTGTCTCTGGTGAACCCTCTCGCCGCCCCATGCCTCTGGCCTGTACCCCAGCTTGTATGTATAAATAAAAAATAAATCTTAAAAAAAATTTTTTTTTGATTAGTATTAAATTTAACAGTAAAACAAGAGCTCAGAATCCTTTCAGCTGGCATATCTCATCTCTTTCACCACAAAACAGAGCAGAGCCAACATTCACGTGCCTGGCAACATCGATGTAATGAGCATGTGTTTCTTCTTCGAGTCCCATAGCTGCATTTCTTAAATAGGCTTGAAGAGATTCCACTAGAGTCTGCAGGGGAACGCCATCAGTTGTCTGCTCAATAAGATTGTCCAGTTCATGAAGCATACTTTCTAATGTGTATTCTCCTTTCATTAAACATCTAAGTGCTTCTGGAAATATGATTTGCCGAAAATTTGAATTTAATTCCTATAAATATGTGAGAGATACATTATTTTAATGTTGTCTGAGTTTAGGGAAATTACACACTTACAGACTTAATGCCATGAATAAAGAACTTATGCACCTGTAACCAAGCTATAGCTACAAACCTCATTGTGATCTTTGACTGCTTAACCAACAAAGTGGCTAGGCTGGTGGGAGGGGAGTCTAATTGCTCCCCTGAACTAAAGATATGGGAAATACAATATTCAATATCTAAAACAAACTTAAAATTTTAAGCTAATTTAACGGTGTTCACCTGAAGTGAGGTGTATACTCCATTTGCTAAGTGAACTGCCTCAGATGCTTCCATAGGGTTTGGGATGTCTAAGTCCTGTGGCACCAGGTGGCACTGCTTCAGTAACTGAACCAGGCAAGTGACATTTCCGCTCATACTGCAGAGCTCCTCCAAGAACCAGGCTCCATCCCGAGAAGTCAGATCAACCAGCTGCTCTCCAGCACTTGAAGCTGCACCTTCCATCATAAGGTTACGCCTAAATGCAATAAATACTTGCATAGTGAGACAAACTTAGCTAAATTCACACACAAGAATACCTCAAAATCTGAAAGGAAATAAAACAACTGTAACAATGGTCAAGAACACAAAAGTAGGGGCCTCCCTGGTGGCTCAGCGGTTGAGCGCTGCGCTGTGGAGCTGTCGGCAGCGCACGATGCACGTTCGAGGCCCAGCCCGGGAGAATCCCACATGGCGCGGCAGACCTCTCCTGCCTCGCCCGCTGCTCCCCTCAGCAGTGTATTTCTGATCTACCTGTTCTGCTCCCCACTCTGTCTCTGGTGAACCCTCTCGCCGCCCCACGCCTCTGGCCTACACCCCAGCTCTTCTATGCATAAATAAATCTTAAAAAAAAAGAATACAAAAGTAGAATACCTTCAATTTGATATTAAACTAAAGATACATGAAATCTCAATAAGCATCAATATTTTCAAGACAATAAAATGGTCTCAATAAGAACTTACGTGACTCACCTTGTAAGGGTACAAAGGGCAGAAATAATAACACTGGCAAGACTCAAAGATCCTTCTTCTCCATTTTCATGAAGGAAAACTTTAATGCAACGTTCGATTTCTTTCAACTGATCTTCACAAACAGGTACGGTGACAGCTTCCTGCTTCAAGCGCTCCACTTGCCTGATAAGTCTACTGTTTATGTCTGCTGCGTACCGCTGCAGGGTCATTTCGGTGGCGGTGATGAACTGGCACACTGTCGGGGGCGGCTGAGGAGCATACTGCATTTCATATCTGCAATAGCAGAAAGAGGTCCTTACTGACAACACAACCACATCACCTGCAAATAAAGCTAACACTTTACAAAGTATGCTATATAACAAAGAGCATGCAATGTTGTCATTGATCCCAGGCAAACCTCAAAGAGTAGGTCGGCATCATTTCCATTTTACAGATGAAGTCTCAAGAGTCAAAGTAACTTCCCATATGTGTTAATGAGTGATAGAGTCAAAGTTCAAGTTTAACTCTTTATCCTGATCCCACCACTCTTAGCCTGGAATACAATTTAATTAGGAAAGCACAAGCTGAATTCCTCTTAAAACCTCTTAAAAGTGACTAAATTCCATCTATTGACCATTTCTTTCAGAAAAATAAATGCATGTATTTAAAAACAACTTTGCCAACCCTCATGGGAAATCAAGAGAATCAAGTGCTGTCAACTTACTTCCTGTAGAGTTCTTGACAACGCTCTACTGTGGTGTTGCAGATGAGCTCTTCCATCCAGGTCTTCCACTGCTCAATTCGATGTTTCTGAAAGATGGCCTTGGGATACTGCAGCGCTACCGTTGCATAGTGGTGCAGCTGCTCCAGGCAGCCCCGGAGCACCGAGCGCCTCTGCTGCAGAAGAGCACCGACCTCCCCCTCCAGCTGCTCACACTGGCTGATCAAGTGCGCCTGGCCAGCATTCTGCAGGAAGGCTGTTGCTGGCACATAGCTTGGAGGACCTTTTGGTAAAAGACAATTATTAACAACCATGAAACCATCTCAAATCAGTAGTCATTGAAAGGGAGCACAAACTAGAATCCCCATGTTAACACACAACTACGAAACTCACAGGAATATCTAAAATAAGTCAACTCATACCAAGATCCATTTGTGTGCTAATCTCCTGAAGCAAACTTGCAAGCTGTGTTGCTTCTAGATTGTTGAATGCAGCCTGATAATGTGTTATCCACTGTTCGAATTCATTCAGCTTCACCTGGATTGCTTCCTGAACAGTTCTTTGTTGAGTCTGCAGTTGAGTGTGCTCAGAATACCTAATGGTGAAAAAGTATTTTTTTAACCTTTTCTTCTTTCTTCTAAGTACTCTCATAATCCTGATTTTGCTCATACTTGGACTGCCTAAGCACCTTTTCAATTTTATGGGCACTGCTCCAAGGCCCCTGCTTACTTCTCTGATTTTTCCTGATCCCAGAGTTCCCACCACTAAGCCACAACAATTTAAACAAAACTCCAACACATCCACCAGATTTCAAATTATTTGAAGTCATAAAAAAAATTTTTTTAAAGCCTTATGTTTGTAGTTAGTCTCAGAGCCTCAAGCAGTGCTTGGCACTTGCATGTTTAGCTGCCTCTTCCTGAGCACCTGGCTGTGTAAGGTTTACCCACTTTAGAGGCTTCTAAATGAAAAGAAAATGCCTAAAAAATTCAGCATAGTGGATGAAATTACAGCCAATGTACAAATGCATAAAGATTCGGCTATAACTAGAGAGACAGCCAAAATCTACCTTTTCTGAATTCAAGCTTTTTTCTAACTGCTAGACTCCTCACCCATCTCCCATAAATACTCAAACATTTAAATTAAAGCAGTAAACTTTACTGAATCTCGTTTATTAACACTTTTCAACTATAGTCTTTCAAACTTTTATTACATCTGGTAATAATTACAATTCATATCAACAGCATTTACATAAATATAAAAGTTCTCCTTAATGACATCTACTTGGAAAGAAGAGTGTAGCATTGTTTAAACCTGTGTTGCAGAGTGTGAGAAGGATGGTCCACCCCTTCAGCTCCTTCCAGAAACTCTATTTCTTCCAGCAACTTGCCCTGCAGTTTCTCCACATCTGTGAGTTGCTCTTGCAAGCTTAGGTATTCATCTAAACTGCTGTCCAGCTTAGGAAGGACAACTAGCATCTCATCCCTATTCTTAAACCAGTTCACCTGTAAAAAGATATGATAAGGAAGATACTTGCAGGTTCAACTATGAGATGTGATGGTGTCTGTCAGAAGCATCCTATCGGGACATCTTGCATATATAATTCATTCATATTTTAACCTAACCCTGGGCCTTCCTGGCGGTGTAGGGGTTTAAGTCTTAGGGCTATCAAGAAGTTACCAGCCACTGCAGCACTGCAGCCACATGGCACATCAGACCTCTCCGTCTCACCCACTGATCCCCTCAGCAGTGTTATTTTGGGGGATCTACCTGCTCTGCTCCCCTCTCTGTCTCTGGTGAATCCTCTCACCCCCCACACCTCTGGCCTATACCCCAGATCTTATATGCATAAAATAAATAAAAATGTTTAAAAAGAAAAAATAAAAATTTTAACATAACCCTGAAGGGGGTGAGGCATCACCCGTATTTTACAAGATAATTAATGTATTCAAGTTCACATAGCCATAAACTGAGATCAATCCCATAATACTGTGCAGTTACCACCATGCCAAACAAAACAAAGTTGGCATCACTGGCTATCATGGTATTTAAATGTAGACCAAAGGAGGTCATTCAATTAAAGAACACTTTCAACAATCATTGTGAAACACACTTCAATCTACTTAAAAAGTATAAGTTTTTTCAGATCATTAATGCTCTCTGTGATTATGAATGGTGACTGCATCTTTGTAGAGTTGCAAATTGTCCCATTTCACTATAAAGTCTTGCAGAAAAAATCTGATAAAAATTATTTTATTCAGCTTTTTAATGTTTTTTATGTTAACTGTATTAATAAAAAGATGACCATGACTTATTGTCATTGGCTTCACCTTAATTTCAGCAACTCTGGATGAAAAGAGGCTGCGGGTGATCTCCCGTTCCATCTCTCGCTTGCTCTGCTTGCTCTCTGCCTGCTGGCCACCTCCTCCATAGACAGCACCAGCAAAGCCAGCCTCGCCCCCAGCTGTCCAGTCCACCAGGGGATCATACACAAAGGCTTCCAACAATGTCAGCAGAGTCTCTCTGCCACGCCGCATAATGTGCAGTACCTGTTTTCAAAAGAGTCTTAAGTTTTGTCACAGGTTTTCTCATTAAAGTGTACTTTATCATTCCATGGGTTTTGCTAATTTAACAGGTACACTAAGAGGTGTAAGAGAAAACAGCATACCTGCTCACATGAAAGCCTAAAAACACCTTCTACTCCAGTTACGCCCAGAGCTGTTTCAATGTTCTGTGTCATTCGAAAAGGTACTTTCTCAGGAACTCTAAGGCTTTTACCTTGAAAAGATAAATGGTATTTTTGTCCTTTCAGCCCAAAAAAAAAAAAAAAAAAAAAAAGACCCTCATCATCATATAAACATAAAAGTCCACACTAAATTTTACCTTTCTCAAAGCAAACGTTGTAGTCTATGTGAACGACCTCTCCAGTTGTCATATCTATTAGAACATTGTCCAGATGTCTATCTCCAAGGCCAATGATGTAGCCAACCATGGACATGACTGCAGTAGACCTCGCGTAAGACTAAACAAAGAAGAAGAGGTGGGGGGAGTAAATTTGCACCACTGCAAATTTCCCTCCGAAATGAAGGTGATGCTCTAAAATTTACAAAACTCCAGAATCCTATTGCTGCTTTCTAAAGGAACAGTTAGCACTCCCTGGGGTTGCTGCATGTGGTCAGAGAGATTTTGCACTGAGCAGAATGCACGGATGCATGTAACATTATGGTCTTTTTCGTCTTACTTAGTTATTATCAGAACGCTTAATTTTAAAAACAAAACAACTATTCTTTGGTCTTACCAGTTTTCCCCCATCTAAAGTTTTTATTCTCTCTTTCATTTCATCTACAACCCCCTCCATTCTGCTCTCTCACAGTTACAGTCATGCCTAATAAATTTAAGAGTCAAATAGCAGTCTCAAACAAGGCAGGGGGCAGTAAAGGAGGGTGAGCAAGACAAGACAAAGAAGCTAAGAAAAGACAATACAATCCAAAACGAAACGCATACCTGTGTGACTCTCCACCATTCATCAGGTGTGGTGCAAGATGACCAAAGTTCTTTAGCAAGGAGATTTGGGGGGGTGGCCTCCATTAATTCCTCTAACACTGCCTTCATTACATGAAGAGGCCAATCCCGTCGGGACACATCCAAACTAAGTCCAACTGCTTTCAAAGCAGGACCAATTTTACTATAATAAAGTTCACTAGGTCGGGGTACAATTCCAGGATTCTGAGGAGTTTGGTAGGAATCTTGAGCCTTAAAAAGACATTTTAAATAATTTAAATTTTTTTAAATAGGGACAGAGATTACTCCAGGGAGCCTCCCTGGTGGTTTAAGGGGTTAAGTCAGCACTATGAAGCTATCAGAAGCCACTGCAGCACAAGTTCAATCCCTGGCCAGGGAGGTGAGCCACATGGCGCAGGAGACCTCTCCTGCCTCCCCACTGCTCCCCTCAGCAGTGTATTTCAGTTACTCTGTCTGTTCTGCTCCCCACTCTGTCTCTGGTGAATCTACTCATCCCCCCCTATACTTCTGGCCTACACCCTAGCTCTTGTATGCATAAATAAATAAATCTTTAAAAACAACAACAACAAAAAAGATTACTCCAAATGTAGTATTTTAAAAACTGATTGTTCAGTGGCATTCTCTAACTACCCACCTAAGTTTCATTCACCAAACAGTAAATTCTTTTAGACTATGCATTTTTCTTACAATCTATCTTTCTCCTAATATACTTTCATTGAAAATTTGGTCAACTGTTATACTTTTTTAAAGTTCAAATTCAACACCAAAGTTACATTCTTCTTTGTAACATAATTCTGTTTAAATATTTTAATTCCTCTATACATGTATTTATTCTTCATTATGACTTCATAAAATTAACAGCTATTTAGAATGACTTTACACAGAAGTTTAGATAGTCCTCTGATTCCCATCCCTAGTTTACCCTTCAACAATTATTCTAAGTTTAAGGATCCAACTCCTTTCTAACTCTCGCAATCTCCCATACCCACACTGATTAGAGCCATTTCCGCTGGCTGAAAGAGGGACCCCACTGCCCAGAGCACATCACTCAAGCACATATCTGCTCTTACGAGACTTAGCTAAAATGTTTCTAAATGGAATTCTCAGTGTGAATCAAAGTATAAGTTTCACGGTACAAAATAAGATGTACTAGAGATTAACTCAAAATTTATTTCTTACGTACACACTTAACTTAAAAGAACCTGGTTTTAAAGCAGTCTCCACAAACTTAAATAAAAAGATCCCAGTAAGCCCAACAAAAAGTATTAAGATGTGAAATATGCTAGTGAGGTTTTAACCACAATGCCTCTGTATTCATCTCGAGTTCAGTTAACCAAAGTCATTCTTTCTGCCTCTTAAAACTTTACTTTTATAAAATGTGCCTCAAAAACACTTTCTTAGATACCAAGTTTTTCCTTCTTTAACCCCTTAAACTTGCCAAAAAGCTCTAAGTGTAGTAAGCCTATAAATATTTCACTTGTAACACAATAGGCTAACATATGCTTATGAATAGTCAAATAAAAGTACATTTATATTGTAATTTTAACTGACCTTTTGTGCCTGCAAGGCAGCTTCCCGCTGTTGCCATCGTTTGTACAGTCCAAATAAGGGTGTGGCTCCATCCACCCACTGGATAAGTCCTGATCGTGTTCCGAGTGGTGTTACAGAATAGTGTCGAGCATGGAAACGGGGTGTTTCCTGGCGATTGATTGTAGCAAACATGGTGTTCACAATCGACAGGAACTGCATTATTCTTTCATCTAGATGTAAATCCTCCAGTCCTACGGAAACAAAATTAAAGCTGCTAGAGTACCTGACTAAATGGGGTAGAATGTGGTGGAATGGGTTGATAGCACACCACTTTTTGTGTACTGAATTAGCGATAGCAGTTAAGAGCTGATAGCCCAAGAGGCACAATGAGAATACTGTGTTCAGTCACAAGCTATTAGATACCAGTATTATTAGTAGTACCTAGTTGTTCTGCATTTAAGTTCACAAGCATAAACAAGTGACAAATGAAAACTCTTGCTACAAAGCCTCCAAGCACTTCCATTCAAGATCACGTAAGAACAGGATACTTCAGGTTGTTTATGACAATCAGAACTTCACCTAAAACAATCCTCTGCTATCATACACAGAGGGAAAGCAGTAATAATCAGACTAATTTTCTTCTTTAAACTCCTACCTTTGAAAAGGTAAGGATAGCTCTTCCCATCGGATCCAAGAAAGAGGAGTTTCTTTGGCTTGGTTTTGGTAGGTAAGATTGTGATGGTTCCGCCCACACTATGGATTGTGACAGTATCTCTGGCTGAGACTTCTCCAGGAAGAGCAATTTCAGTGTTAGTCATGGCAGCCAGCCAAGGACTGATTTCTTCAAGACGCAAGATGTAACTTGCACGTTTCTGTGCTCTCTGCTGCAAACTCAGCATTATCTAAATTTATAAGACCGGGGGGAAAGTTTAAGTATTATTATAACACTTATTTTCTTCCACATTGGATCTGACATAAACTACCAATAAAATCAGCTGTTGTTCTAGTGTCTACACATAATTTGGTAACACATATTTCATCCTCAGAGGACAAACAATGGTGTAATGACAAATTGCAGGCAATTTCTACTTTGATCAGTCCCCCCACCTCCTCCCTTCCTTTTACTCTGTCCAAGCAAGCAAAGAAATCACAGCAGATGGAAGGAAATCACTGCTGTGACCACCACATTCAGGACTTTCAGAACACTAATTCCCCACTGTTACACTACGTTTGATCAAGGCCAAAATAAATCAGTTCGGACACTGCAACAGAGCAAAAGATGTAGTCAGCTGTTGGCTGTCAGGTGGACACACCCTTAGGAAACCACTTGAAAGACTGTTAACAACTGAGAGCTTTGACTATCTGAAGTATGCAGAAAACACCACAAAGCTTCCTAACAGTTCAGCAGGGAGGGGACTGCATATAAAGGTGTATCTCTACTTGTGGCTGACGCAATACTGGCACCTAAACTAACAAAATATGAGCTCTGCTTCAAAGTGAAAATAAAATCTTAATCCACAGCAAAATTTCTTCATAAAAGGAAAATGACATCTGGAAACATTCCAATTATCCACTGACAAAATAATGAATAAATTGTGGTATTTTCATATGATAGAGAGACACTGGCTACACACACAATATGTATGATCATTTTAAAAAAAAGTTGGCCCAACAATTATGGAAGTAGTAAACATACATACATACATACAATATGATCTCATTTATATGAAGTTCAAAAACATGCAGAAACTAAACACTATCATTTAAAACTGCATCTAGAAAAAAATCTGCTTTAAAAAAACTCAATAATGATTAATTCAAAATTCAGAGTCGTAGTTGTGGAGAGATATTGTCAGGGAGGATACATGGGACTTTTAGTTGTGGTTAGCTAATTCCATTTTTTTAAGCTGCATTACAACTTAAAGAGAAGGGAAACATCAGAATTCTTAATTTTTTAAGTTATTCTTTAACGCATATACAACCATCATATGAAAATTTTTCTGTAAGATTTACTTTACACACACACATACAAACAGAGGTTTTAAAAAGTATTCCCCCTGGTTTCTTTCTCTGGCTTACTTCGTTGACTTACTGAGAAGACAAAGAAGCAAGAGAGTACTGTTGGACGTTGGAACACAAGGAAATGCAGTCTTTGGCTAAGCCACACATAATGACTTCATCCTGGAGGTTAGTGTTGTCTTATGCCTGGCTTTTTCCTTTATACAGTTTGCTTTTACTAAAGTTAACCATCCTTTTTTTTTCTACACTCTATCTTGATAGTTTTCTCATTACTAAAGTTAAAGTAACAAAGTCAGAAGCAATAAAGGTAAGGGACAGAGAAAGAAGGGATCAAGATAAGCAAGAAAAAGATGCAAAGTTAAGAAATAGGCTCCCCTAATTATTAGTCCTATTGCTATGACAGGTAAAAACCAAAGAAATAAAGATTAAGAGAACCAAAATGTAAAAGATAAAGATTCTCACATATTCAAATACACTGATCATTCCCAAAAAGCTATACAAAGCTGCTTTCAAATAACTCATAAAAAGTGTTAATATGTAAATTTTTGTCTGTTATAAATACTAAATATCATACTTCATAGGAAAAACTATAGATACATGGTTAAATGTCTTATCGTTTATCAGAACATAGCAGGCAATCAATACTCAGCTTAAGACCAGAGCACCTTACTTGGATGATTCCTTCCCTGCTGCGAGTCCCCTATAGGTGAAAAGTTCGCCATGCTAAGGCAACTCATCCTCAAAATTTCAAACTGAAAACATCTTTCTTTCCCTATGCTGCTTATAAGCAACTAGTCCCAGCCTGACTTTCATGGGATTACAAAATCTTCTGTTTCAAGGAAGGAGAGTACCCCTATTTAAATTTTGTATCCCATAGAGAATTTCTCATTTTAGTTGCATTTTTGCAATTTTTCTGTACCTCTTTAAATGGAATCCAGCTGCTTCCAGGTTTTGCAGGGTTTGATGGTGTCTTCAGTTTTTCCAGGGCATTTTCAATTGCATCACCATAGTTATCCTGAAACCACTTTTCATGAGGTGTTTCTGCAGGGGCTGCTGTGATGCTTCTTACATGCTCCAAAGCAAACACAATGGGTTTCATCAAAGCTGTGTGCTTTTCTCGCATAATTGCAATTTTCTCTTCTCTGATGAGGAAGATAAGAGAGTTTTACACAAACATGGAATTTAAATGTATCAAGTATAAGTAAATAAGTGTCAAGGACAGCACAGTAAAGGATGATTTAAAAAAAAAACAGCACATAAAAGAGGTAACTTCTCTTTCCATTAAGTGGCAATAAAGCTGGGCCTTTATATCATCCTTACCTTTTAAGAGTCAGACTTTAAAATTTTAGAATATAAGAGAAAGAATTCTTAACACTGAATTTGACAAGGATTTCATGGCTATGGCAGCAAAAACACAGGCAACACCACCAACAAAAAAAACTGGGTTACACTAAAATACTGTAAATCATATTTGATAAGGGATTGATATCCCAAATGCAGAGAATACGTCATAACATCAAAAAACAACCTAACCAAAACACGGGCAAAACAGGGTCTCCCTGGTGGCGCAGTGGATAAGCGCTGTGCTGTGGAGCTGTTCGCGAGCCGTGATGCAAGTTCAACACCCGGCCAGGAGATTACCACATAGCGTGGCAGACCTCTCCTGCCTCGCCCGCTGCTCCCCTCAGCAGTGTATTTCCGTCAATCTGCCTGTTCTGTTCCCCAATCTGACTCTGGTGAACCCTCTCATCGCCCCACACCTCTGGCCTATACCCCAGCTTATATGCATAAATAAATCTTTTTTAAAAATGGGCAAAACATCTGAAAAGATACTTCTCTAAATATGACACACCACAGTCAAAGCCACACAAAAAGATGATCAACGTTACTAGTCATTAGGAAAATGCTAATCAAAACCATGAAATAACATTTTATGCCCATTATGAAAGCAACTATCAAAAACAGAAAATAACAAAACACTGGCAAGATGTAGAGAAACTAAAAACCTTATGTAAAACTGGTGGGACAGTAATAGTACAGGCATTAATGAAAAATTTGGTAGTTCCTCTCCAATGGACACAGAATAACCATATGGTCCAGCAAATCCATTGGCTCATACCCAAAATGATTCAAAGCAGAGCACCATTTATACACCAATTGGTAGGAGCAACCATAGTGTCCACTATGACATGAGTATATAAACAAAATGTGGTATGACCATAAAAAAGAAAATTCTCATACATGCTACAACACAGATGAATCTTTAAAACATTACACTAAGCCAAAAGAGCCAGGCACAAAAAGACAAATACTCGGGCTCCCCTGGTGGCACAGCGGTTAAGCACTACACTATGGAGCTGTCGGCAGCAGCAACGTGAGTTCCACCCCCGGCTGGGGAGATTCCCGCATGGCGCAGCAGACCTCTCCTGCCTCGCCCGCTGCTTCTCTCAGCAGTGTGTTTCCATAGATCTGCCTGTTCTGCTCCCCACTCTGTCTCTGGTGAACCCTCTCGCCACCCTACACTTCTGGCCTGTACCCCAGCTTGTATGCATAAATAAATAAATCTTTAAAAAAGAAAAAAAAAGACAAATACTCTATGATTACATTTACATGAGACACTTAGTTAAATTCATAAAGACGAAAAGTAGAATAGCAGTAAACATAGGCCTGGGTTGAGGGTGAGTTAATGGGTACAGAGCTTCCGTCTGGAAAGATGAGTAAGTTCTGGAAATGAATATAGTGATGTCTGCATAACACTGAGTGTATCTAATGCAGCTGACCTGACCTGTACACTTAAATTTGGCAAAAAAGAGAAATTTTATGTCTATTTTACATTTTTTAAAAAAAGAGCTTTGTTTCTGGGTGAAAGTGTGTGTAAACATACTTGCGTAAAGTGTTGTTGTTCTGGACTCTTTTCACCTCATCTTCAAGCTGCTGAATTCGTCTCAGGACATACATGTGTTGCTGTAACAGGACTCCCAACCAGAGCTCATCCCAAAGAACAGTGACCCTGCGCAGCTCAGCGACGAGCATCTGAACCTGCACACACATCACATTCAAGTATGTTCATCTACAAATCTACACACAGCACAGCCCTGCAAACACTACAAACCGTAAGTTAACCAGGTGCTTCTTTTTTCATTATACAATTACAGAACTCAAACTGGTGACATTATCTAACAATACAGATTTGTAATACCAGTTTTGATTACTCTAAATTGTTGTCTCTCAAATTATTTCCATGATAGTTTTTATGAGTTGTGCTATCAGGTTTGTTTGGGGGAGCAAGGGAGGAGGCAGGGTAAGGAAGGATAATAAAAATTGTTTTAAAACAGCTGTTGGGTTTTTTATTGTTGCTTTTTTACCTGTAACACCATAGTTGGGTTCGCAGAAGACAGCTTATCTACAATTTTGCTGTAGCAGTCCTGCATCATAGCTTGGTCTTCATTTAATCCACTTTTAGGTTCGTCCTTATTGCTGTCCTGAGAAGCAGGAGGACTTCCTCCCTCACATTCAGAAACTAGCAATTCTTCTCCTTGAATATTGCCAAGTAAAGTTGGAATTGCAGAGGAAAATTTATTTCCTATAATGAAATAAGAGAATAAGGTATGCTTTGGATGTTTCTCCCATGCCCATTTGTTGAGTTTAATGGAAACACTGATCATCTATTTGACTCGAGCACTCTTTTAACAATTGCCTTCTGTGCATTAAATTGTCCACAGATCATAACTTGTCTTTTGACAAGTTATGTTTTCATTATTTATCAGTATGATAAGCAACGGGGAAAACAAAGGATTCTTAACAAATGAAGCATATTTCGAGCTACAGTCTAACACCTGGTTTCAGTCCTTATCTGCCAATTACTCAGCTCAATGAACCCGAGAGAGCTGCTCACTACTCAATTTCTCCAAGCCCTGGTGGAATATTTTTAGGACTGAAGGCTAACATGTAAAGTACTTGTCTCAGTGCCAGCTATACAATAATTAATTCCTTCAATAAATAATATTAAGAACAGAAAAAACTACAAACCATTAACTATGGCACATAAAATTCAAAAGAATTTACCTAACAACAATGTGCATAATTTATACCTGGAGCAGCAGCACTCTGACCTTCCGTACCTGAAGCCTGCGACTCACTGCTAAGTGATATGGTGCCCACTATCGCAGGGTACAGTATGAGATGCGGGGAATCCTGAGCCACACGGCAGAGGAGGCTGCAAATGCTCTGGCGCACATACACTTCCGGGTGGTTTAAGCGTGAGAAAAGCTGGGGAATAATTCCTTCAGGATGAAAAGAAAGATACTTTAATGCCTTCAAAAACTGTCAACATACTAAGCACAAAAGAATTAAAACCTCTGTACTAAAGGCCTCAAATTTCTGCCTGTGATAATAAAGAACCACACACAATAGATCTTGATTTCCAAATCTGGTGAGGGTAGAGTGCTGTAATGAACACATAGAGCAATGCAAAAATGTCCTAGCAAAATGTATTTTCTGTGAATGCCTGTAAAAGTCAGACACACACAATTTTTACAAAGGGTATAAATTTTTTTTTTGGCTTATTTTTACCACTCTCCCCAAAATTCATTTCACATATAGAAGAGCTTCTGCCAGCTTTCCCACTTCTGAAAGGTAGAAGGAAATGCTGTAACAAGCAGTCCAGGGCGTTCTATGAATTATGAACATATTATAAATGTTCTGGGAAACTCCCTTCCCCTCCCCCAGCAAAGTCATCTGCATGGATTTGAAGTCAGAACAGACTCCGCCCTGCTTGGTGAAGCAGCTATGCAATAATCTACTGCTTATCAGTAAATCAGCCTTTCAAAACCTCAGTAATCACCAGGAACCCTTAAAGAAGACTTAAGCAATGGGCATCTTCCAGCCTTTCTGTGTACACAGTGCATTCTTTAGAAATCAGGGAAGTGATTAAACTCCAGTAATTTAACCTCCTTTGCACACAGACAACATTAACACATCTTTAGGTCAAGGTAACTCAGGAAGTTAAAAAAAATCTAAGCCTATAGGAAACCAGAAGCCCCCTCAAGAAAAATTACATTTTGACACCACTGAACTGTTCCCACCTATATGAACTAAACTCAAACTTGTGATTGCTCGAACAGTTCTCACAGAGTAAAATCTGGCAGACTGCTTCCTGGGTTTTGAAATCTCACTTTGATTATCTAACAAACTCACTGTCACTGAGACTTTTATTACAACTATTCTGCAAAAGATTCAAATAAACACAAAGGAACAATTTTTTTTGTCTTATAGAGCCTACTGGGAAATGATTTTTCTGACGTATTTCTAAGGCCGTCACCTCTCCACGGCGCGGTAGGCGTTGTCTCCAGGCCATGTTCCAGGTACTGGCGCAGTTCGCCTGCGTGCTTCACCAGCAACCTGAGCAGCCTCAGCGTGGCCATCACAATCACATCATCAGTGCTCTGCTCTGCTCGAGGACTTAAATGCAACCTGGGGTCATCTTCATCTAAAGGAATCTAAGGGTATAGGAAGAAATATTTTAAAAATTCAGAATGCAGTTTTCATCGATTAGGACAAAAATTTTAAATAAATTTTCTTAAAACAGAACACTGTGCTACCTACCTGACCAGCATTGAGTTTAAGGAAAGTAAAATATGCACTGCAAGACAATTTGTATAAGCTGAATATTCTATCCACAACTTTCCTCCACACTTTAATAACGCCTTCTGTTGCACTTTCATCAAGTTCCGAAAGCCATGGGCAGCTTGATATTAACTGACGCCAGATAACATCTACCATGTCATCTTCCTCGTTATCTTCACTTTCTGTTATTTGAAGTGTTATATCCTCATCCTGGAGAAAAATTGGGGGGAAAAGACTACTTTTAAACAAGAATTGAAATGAGAGACTTCCCTGTGATTTTCCCTGGAACATCATTGTTCTTATTTATTAAAGGCCAACTTACTCCACTCCATTCTCATGCTTACTGCTACACGTGCTAAATGAGTATCAATACACTATTCTTCATATTTACTAATGCAGTAAATGAAAAAGGCTATATAAGCACTTAGTAAAGATTAATAATCATGGCTCTCTTTAATATGCTTTTATGTTTCCAAGTAATAGTAATCTGCCTGCAGAAAATTAAGCATTATCTGTTCAAAAGCTTGAGGCTAAATGTACACCTAATACAGTCACAAGAACATTACCCTCTACAGTACTGTGCATGTATTTAAAACCAGCATTGTAGACAATGGTACATGGTAAGAAGCAAGAACTGAATCAATACAATTTAATATAACTCAGCAAATAAAGTCCAACCTCTTTTAAGTTTGCAACTAAATACTTAATAGTCATAGAATTGGCAGAACTTGGAGAGGGGAGGGAGCAAATCCTACTGATCATGTAGTCCATTCATTTTGAACTGAAGCCATAAATTAGAATCACCTAGTAAGCTCACAGGCTGCACACATGTGCACCACACCATCCTAGCCAAAATAACTGAGTGGAGCTCAGCCTTACCAATTTTTTAAAGGCTGCCAAGCTAATGTTAAGAACCTAGTATCTAATCAGAAAAGCAATTAAAAGATAAATATAATTACATAAAGCCAATTTCATCTTTTTTAACAGGACTCTACGGAGAGGACTTGATTTCTCAAGGAAGTACATTCTTAAAAAAACATTCTCGGGCCTCCCTGGTGGTGCAGTGGTTGAGCACTGTGCTGTGGAGCTGTCAGCAGCACGTGATGCGAGTTCGACGCCCAGCTGGGGAGAATCCCACATGGTGCAGCAGACCTCTCCTGCCTCGCCCGCTGCTCCCCTCAGCAGTGTATTTCTGATCTGCCTGTTTTGCTCCCTACTCTCTCTCTGGTGAACCCTCTCGCCACCCCACGCCTCTGGCCTGTACCCCAGCTTGTATGTATAAATAAATAAATCTTAAAAAAAAAATTCTAACTCACTTTTATCTTATAATTCATAAGTATTGAGGGCCTCCCTGGTGGTACAGGGGTCAAATCTCAGCACCACGAAGCTATCAGCAGTCACTGCAGCACGAGTTCCGGCCAGGCAGCTGACCAGCATGGCACAGCAGACTTCTCCTGTCTCACCCAATGCTCCCTCCCTCAGCAGTGTACTTCAGTCAATCTTTTCGTTCTGCTTCCCACTCTGTGTCTGGTGAATCCTATTACACACCCACACTCCCCCACCCCCACCACAACTCTGGGCTACACCCCAGCTCTTGTATGCATAAATAAATAAATCTTTAAAAAAAAATTTCAAAGTTCTGATTTGAAAGGAAAACTGCCTAAACCCCATTCGAGATTTTAATCAATATAAGTGATCAATCTCTTCAAATAAATGAATTAAAACATAATCTGGAAATATTTCCTCTAAACACCGTATCATCTTTTCCTTGCCTGTATCCCCGCTGGCCGACACACAGCCTGTCCAAGAATACTATATATTCTCTCTTTTTCATCTTCAGTTATAGTGTCTGGAAGCAGATTCTGAACTTCAGATTTTTCTCTAGGCAGCAGACGAACACCTTCTCCTTGGCTATAAAAATAAACAAAGCATTGGTATTTCAGCTACCAGAACTTTAACATGTCTGCAGACATTTTAATCACTATTTTGCAGTGCATCGAATAAATTATATTTCAACATACCTTGCATTGTCAACCACCTTTCTGCCCCATCTATAAGCCCAACTAGCCAATGCTGCCCAAGATTTGGCTACTTCAGGTGCCTGCACTGAAGATAAGTGATACAGCTGTCCCAAAATGAAGTCAGGTTCTCCAACTCCAATATGCACTGCCACAAGGAAGGGAAAAATAATGAAAGAACTCAGCAATGTTATATTCATAAACTTCTAATGGCATACCTTACTATTTTATTCTAATCAATAAGTTCTGTAATATTACAGTACGTAATTTGATGAAGAATACATTTAAATCATGTTTTTCTAAAAGGCTAAGATGTCAAAATCAAACACTTACCTTCCCAAATAAGCTTATCACCCTATAAAACACATGAAGGCCTTTCATGACACTGAAGCTTTGTAAGTTCATGTGTCAAATGTTTTTTATATTCTGAATCTAGCTATTTCCACATGATTAAATTCACCTGAAGCATTCTGATAAAAACATTACGTAGGTGATATGAGTACAGCCTCATTCAATCGGAATTAATGAGGTAGATCTTTATTGTCCATTTAAAAGTGAAGAAAACAACTATGAAAATGCCACTTGCTAATATGAAGATTTATGACAGTAAAACATAGCCCCTGTGACTATCTAGACCCTATAACACACAATGCAAGTAATTAAAATCCTAGACTTCACAACACAAAGAAGATATATTCTCACATTTCAGCAAATAACTAATGATATACCAATTTCTACAAACAGGACAATGGTATCTACTGTAACACTGACTGAATGAATTAACTGCCCTGTGTGTTAGGTTCCTTTCCATTACAAGTCAAATGTCAGAATGTGCAACCTGTCCCCACCATAGGGTATTTTATTGATTCTTTTGCTCTTTCTAGTGTGAGGTGGAATTTTAGGTAACTGGTACAGAACCTTAATTCCAGCTATACACACACACACACACACACACACACACACACACACACACAAAACCTTATTGCCAGCTATTTTCTCTCTCTCTCCCCCTCTCTTCAAGCCCCCTTCTCCCCGCCCTCCACCCCCCTTGTCCATATCCCCTCCCCATAAAAGCGCCTCATATGGGAAAGGTGAGGTGGGAAGTATGGGACAGAGTCCAGTGACTTCTACAGTGGTATTAGGTATTACAGAAATGTGCTTACTTCTTACCAGAAATATACTGAATTTCTTTAGAGACACTGTGTGGCAAATTATAACCAGCATAACATTGTACACTTTAAGAGAAAAAAGATTTCTAAAATTAGTATTTTAAAGCTAATAAAAGAAAGAAACCCTACCTGTAGATTCACTCTCAATCCTAGGATACTCTTCTTCCATGGTATTAACAGATGGCAGTTCTATTAAAGTTAGTATGTTTTTAGACAAAGTAGAAAGACCTGAGAAGTTCTGCTGCTGCTGAGCTCTGTAAACCTGTTTCAGCTGCCCTGAAATTTCTTTCCATTCTGCCTGGATCCATTTAGCCAGTGTCAGAATTGACTTGGCTACTGCATATTCAGCTTTGGCAGACTTGCAAAAAGATATGGCACAAGAACTCAACATTTCCATTGCATGTGTTGACTGTCCTACAGAAAAATTAAAAAGTCAGCATTCAGAGTCTTAAAGGCAAAAGACTAACATTATTTAAGGGTAAAAACAATGAACTTTGATAACAAGTAAATTCACTGATAAAGATCTCTAGAAACCTTTCTTATTTTAATAAATGGTAATAAAATTATTTTAAGTGCTAAACTATAGAGATCAGTCAAGTGCACATGATTTATTGTTCAAAATTCAAATGTTCTCCAAGAGCTGGGAGAAAAAAAACAACTTTCCTATTATTGCCTTATACCAGATACAGTAAAGTTCATATATATAGTTTTTATTATAAAGGTGTATTAATCAAAATTCATTTTACTAACCTGCTGTATATAGCAATTTGGTCTTTTCAATGTCAAGTTCAGGCCCCCATTTTTCATCCACTTGACTCTGAGTTGATAGTTTTTTAAAATGCTGGACTAAATCCTGTGCTGTGGTGGTCTTTCCCAGCTGAACCTCACTACACTGTGCCAGCAGTCTTGTTGCAAGTGACACATTCCCCCGCTTTCTAGCAAATTTTGCTGCTGTTAGGCCTAATTCCATGAGATGGCTTCTAATTGGAACTGTTTGTTCTGGAGGGAAGAAAACATTGTATTAGTCCCTGATTTGTCCAACTCCAGATTGCACAGACACGGCCAAAGAGTTCTTCCCCAGTTACTTCCTTTTACCACCTCCCAAAATTAAGATAATTCATTTTTTCATCCCTAGCAGATACTATAGCATTGGGTGTACAAAACAAACAAAAAAAACCCAATAAATGTTTGTCAAAATAAATGTATGCAACAAAGTAGACAAAAATTAAAAATCATTCTCACACTATAAAAGATTAACTTAGTTTTTGAATCTTTGTAGTCAAGCACCTAGACCAAAGGGTAGGGAATGAGGAGAAGACTAGACTATCCCCCCCCTTCTTCTGTAAGTCTCCGCTACCCCTTTACCATGCCATTCTCTCCTGGTTACTCCTACCTTACTGAAGAATCCTCCTCAGTCTCCTTCTTGTCCACTACCCATCCATTAAAATTGGTGTTCCTCGGGGCCGGTCCTAGGCTCTCTACTCTTCTCACTCTGCACACTCTCCCTGGACAATATCATCTGCTCCTGTGGCTTCAATTACCATACAAATGCTGTTGACTCTTCAATCTTTATCTCTAGCACAGACCTGACATCTGAGTCCCACCTGCCTACCAGTCACCTACACCCAGGCATTTTATGGACACTTTAACATGTGCCACATGGAATTTATTTTCAACCATCCCCAGACCTTTTCCTTCCTTCCTCAAGGAAAGACATATGATCAACCGGGTTACCTGAGCAGGTCCTTTGCAATCATCTTAGATTTTACTGTCACTCCTCTGAACACATATGCTTCCGCTGTCCTTACTGCCGTTACACTGATTACCTTTATCAGGGACTTCAGTCTAACTGGTTCCTCTGACTCCAGTCTTTTCTTCCTTGAATCAGTTCTCCAACCCGAAACTGAAGTCACCTTATACTAAAGTAAATCTAATCACGTAAGTTCCCTCTGATGGCTTCCTCCAGGCGCACTGACGCCCTACTCCCACTCCCACCTGAATCTCATCCAGCTTCACGTCGTCCCACTCTTCCCTAGGTGATCTGACCCTCTGTGACTCTTCCATTACTTCCATTTGCTTTTCTACTCAAATCAGTCTGCATTCTCTCTCAGGTTACCTCCCTCAGGTCCTTTTCTGATTCCTAGGATTAATCTAAGTGCCCCCACCGTGTGCTCTTTTAGCACCACATGTGTACTCCAGTGAGCCCACCGTATTGCTCTTCCTCGCTTGTCGGTTTTCCCTGCTGGACGCTAGAAAACCCTTGGTCCTAGGACTGCAGAAGATGGGCATGTGTTGTTCACCATTATATCCCAACTTCAAGCACAGTCCCTGGCACAAAGCACATGTTTGATAAGCACTTGCTGGTAAAGAAAGAAAAGTTAGGGGAGAGTGTATTTCTGTCTCCAAATATACTACCGATTTTTTTCATGCCTATTTTAAAACTTGTCCAATATGGGAAAGATGGGAAGGCGATGGTACCTGTAGCCCTAACATTCAACCATGCTCTTTGCTAGAGCCTTTATATGCCTTGTCTTCTGGAAGCCCTTCGCGAGTCTCATGAATGGGACAGCCCACATAACTGAAAAGAAGTTCAATACCTGCCCTAAGGTGCCTCAGTTCGCAAGTGTGGGGGGGTCCAAATGCAGGTCTACATGACAACAAGCATGCAAGTGAGTCACAGCTGCCAGTGATCACCCTGCTGTGCAAGTCCATCTTAGCATTAGCTTACTTGAAATTTAATCCTCAAAATTGCTCAGTAACTCCATCTACCATGTTTCTGACTAAAATTTTACAGAATTCTAGTAACTTTCTATTTTAAAGCAATAAAGTCAACTGCTAGCTAGTATCCCTTTAACATGACCGACATATCCTTCTTTAAATGAGACATATAAATATTCATACAAGCACTAATACTCAATTCATTTGGAGTGGCTTTAAAAAAAAATCAACATTCATAGCACCTCATTTCTAGCAAAGAATCTGTATCTAGAACAAAAGTCTGTCTTATGGTTTTATTAAAAAGGGACAATACTTTAACTGACACTTTACAAAATAAGATATATAACAGCCACTATGCAAATGAAAAGACATTCAATATCAGAAACATGCAAATAAAACCAAAAGAATAAACTACTCTACACGCACTCCACCAACTACAATTAAAGGCCAACCATACTCAGGATGTAATGACAGGAGGGATATAAAATGTACATCCATTTATAAAAACTACTAAAATGTCTTGATTTTAAATCATATGACGCAAGAATTCCACTCCTAGGCATTTATTCAACAGAAACGTAAAATATACATCCAACCAAAGATTTGTACTTATATTTCACAGTAGCTTTTCATGTAATAGCACAAATTTGAAAACAACCCAAATATCCATCAAAGGGTCAAAAGATAAGCCATGGTATATCCATGCAAGACACCACTCAATTGTAAGAAGGACTGCCATATTGATACATGCAACATTAATGAGCTCTAAAAATAAAGTGCCGGGCAAGAGAAGCCAGACATGAAGAACTTATGCTGTGTGGTTCTGCGCAGTGACAGGAAGCCAACGAGAGGTTGCCTGAGATGGGTGCACAGTGAGACAACGATAAACAAGGCATACGGGAGCTTTTTGGGAGAAGATAAATGTTCTACAAGCCTTGATTGTATTGGTGGAGGTAAAAATGACATGTTAAAACTAAAGAATCTGTACGTTAAAACTGTAAATTATATGTTAATGTAATTATTTTTTAAAAAGCACCATTACCTTTTATTTTCTCCAGCAACTGACTCTGGTACATGGTATACCGCAATGCCTGCATCCACGGCCTCACATCGTGCTGTTTACATGAACGTAAAGCTTCACTGAAGAGCGGAATAAGACAGTCCTGCCAGGGGAAAACCATAACTACTTCATGTGAACAGTCTCCTTATACATTTATAGCTGCATTCCCTCAGATCGACTGTCAGTTTTGTTTTGGTTTTTTTTTTTTTGACTTAAGATCTATTCCAGTTTATCAACCTCCTCTCTTCCCTCACTGTGTCTTCTAGTCATAAGTGGAAAAGACACTTTAAGAGAAAATATCTATTCTGCAAAACAAAAATCTTTTTTAGAACATTAAGTCTAATTTTTATCAACATTTATCAAAAGCATGTTTCTATAAGAGAATTAACAGTGTATGTTATAAAACAGAAAAGAAACATTACAGAAAAACATTCAAAACTCCTGCTTTACAAACACGTTCTTAAAGATTAAAATTCTCTTCAGAAGACCCTACCTTCGGTTACACTTTATCCGACCCAGCAGGAGGGGGGTTTTCATCTTAGCCAAACCTAAAATTTGTATTATCTGCCTAATATAGTTAAATACATCAACTGTCCTACCTTTGGGGGGGGGGGGGCAAAAAAGTAAGCAATTAATTGTCCTTGAGATTAAATATCCTAACTCTTCCATGCACTTCACAGACTGCTCAAATGAAAATTTGCTGAGAAATGGCATTTCCAATTTCTGGATTTACCAGCATGTCCAATAAATGCTATTTTAAATCTCAAAAAAATAAGGTTTTGTTATAATCTAAAACTTATAAATGTTAAGAAAAAATATCCTGGTAAAAACACAAATATACACACCTCTGTTGAAAGTCTGTTAGAGACTGTGTTCTCCAGAGCAGAAGAGCAATATAGCTGTAAGGTACTCAAAACTGGCAGGGACTGAGAGACTGTTAAAGTTGAAAGTCTCAATGGTCCAATAGCTATACGGGAGGTTTGCTTCAAGTACTTTACCACATTTCTGAAACAAAATATTTACTGTTAATTAATAAGTGAGATTTTTTGATTTGTAACCACTGAAGGGATAAAGAACTTTGATAAGATGCTACCCTATTAGTATCCAACAAAAGATCAACAGCCTGTTCTTTACTGAAAATGAAAAAAGCAAGTCAACACATTTGCTTTGGGGTATTTTTACATTTCCTTTAGTTTCAACCTCAGTATATGTTAGCAAATATAGCACTCGCATATCATACAACTTCTACAACTAAAATGAAGTTATCTTAACAAGTAAAATAGAGCTATTAATTAACCTCCTCACCCCACATGTATGTACACAAAGGACATACATTTATTATATGATATACATAAAAAACATTTACCTCCTGAGGATTAAACTTACTCAGTTATAGACTGCCACTTCTGATCTTGTTCTATATGGTTTAAAGCAGTTGCCAAACAAACAGAACTTCTCAACAACTGAACTTCAATGGATTTCTGAAGTTCCCTTGGATCTGGACTTAACATGTTAGGGAGCAGTTTTTTCATATCTGCAGAAGTTTAAAAATATAATCAAATGTTAATCTGCATTTAACGTACAAGAGTGACAAGATATTTAACAGTATTAAAAAATAATCACCAGTGAATACTTTCTGTCATAGTTAAGTTGAGGAAGATGAGCTTTATAATTAAGCAATTTCTAATGGCTCGTGAAAATTATATTTCATATAAAATTGTATCTCAATTCCCCCCCCTACATACCCACAAAACCAGCTGATTTAAAAGGTTCCAAAATCACTAAGTCAACCTACTATTTAAAGGGGGCAAATTTAGACATACACTGGCAAATCTTACTGAATCTAACAAGATAATCACAAAATGCTCATACTACTAAGTCTGGTGTAACATTTCAAAGATATTCCAGTCTTTTAGTAAGGAAATTAATAAATCATCAAGCTGTCAAGCAAGGAAAAAAACTTAACTCTACTTGTACTTTTTCAAACAAAAGGACTAATAAAACTCACAGTATTACTGCATACTTTTTTTAGTTTACTTAATTTTAATTAAACTATTTTTTTCACTTTCCAAATCAAGTATAAATAGAACGACCCTAAATTTTTTGCTTCACATGGGACTTCTGACCCCAAATAATTCTATCTTTCAGATTTTCCAGGGAAATTCACTAAGCCAACCACTTGAACAACTTGTCCATAATAATAATTTTTGAATTGTCTCAAATACCTATTTTTTCTTTTGATCCACCAGCAAGTAGATTGATATTTTCTCCGGGTAACAATTCTAATTGCTCAGTACATTCAACAAATTCTCCAGACTCAAAACTGCTTAGTGATCTGTAATTAAAACATTGGTTAGCTTGTCTTACATCCTATCCCAGTCTGTAGAAGCACTTGAAAAAAAGGAGCAGATTCTAGAAAAAGAACTGTTATGTAGTATTTTTGTAGAAGTTTCTTTCACATCGGCCACCATTTTATATTTATGTTGAAGAGGTTAACGCCATCTTACTTACTTAGTTACTAAAATTGGAATAGCAAACTGGAAAGTCACAGATCTAGATGTTCAGTTCAGAAACTCATCCCTCCGTGTCTCCTTCCTCTTTTAGTCTGTTGGAACTCATGTATCTGGAGGGCCAGTCCAACAAACTTGCTAAGAGACCTCTGCAGGGACCTTCAACATCTACTTCTCCCTGTACAATCACTAAATTCACTATGTGGTTTCATTTCTCACCGAAGGCACAAGCCCCTGTAGATATCCTGCCTATCAGAATATCTCAATCTTATATCCCAGCCCTAATCATTCTTTCACTACTGGCCTCCCCTCCCTTCTTCCTCTCCTGTTGTTTCAAGAAATCTGTTTCTCTTCTTTGAAAGAATTCTTCTTTTCCATTTCCTTACCTTATCTGCAAGGGTGACACTTCTGAAACTCCTTCCTATTGTCCTCTAGGGGAGACTTCCTTTTCTTAGCTGTGCACTGCTGCTCTCAGATGACGACTTAAGAGTTTTTCTCAATCTCTCTTTTCTATTAACCATTCATCTTTTCCTGTTTCTCTCACTCCGTGGCCTCCCTCACAACTCAGCCTGAATCCTCTACTGGAAATACACACCCTTGACTGTACCTGCTTCTACCTTAGGAAGCCTCAAGCCTAGATCGATGCAACTTGGGCCTCCCTGGGGGCACAATGGGTTAAGTCTCAGCCTATCAAGCTCTCCACAGCCACTGCAGCCCAAGTTTGATCCCCAGCCTAGGAGATTCCTACATGGCACAGCAGACCTCTCCTGCCTCACCCGCTACCCCCCTCAGCAGTGTCCTTCAGTCGATCCATCTGTTCTCCCCGCTCTGTCTCTGGTGAATCCTCTCACCACCCCACACCTCTGGCCTACACCCCAGTTCTTGTGTGCATAAATAAATAAATATTTAAGAAAAAGAAATGCAACCACCAGATTCTTACTATTTCTCCCACAACAAGATCTGCATCCTTTCCAGCAGCAGATACCCTATGTGTACGCAGTGCTCTACAATGCCCTCATACCACCTTCAGCTAAGGACAAATTCCTCAGAAAATCAAACACAGGCTTTAATTTCCTCTACCGTTTCACCCCCAATCTGGCATCCACTCCCAAAACTCTATGTATCTAACTTTAACTGCTTCCCTTAAGGCACAGAAAAGGTGGGGTCCAGTTAGTCATTCATTCAATGCTCTGCATTCTGTTTCTCAGACCTCTGCTTTCTAGTGGCTCCTTCCCTTTAGTCTAAAAAACCACTCAATCTCTCCAATATTTAAAGTAAGCATTTTGTAAATTCTTCTCATCTCTATATAAACCTATTTAAATACGAGACAATATATACTGCAGATAAAATATTCCAAACATATTTCTAATTTTTCAGAACTAATTAGAAAAATACTGGGCCTTCCTGGTGGAGCAAGGGGCTAAGTTTAAGCACTATGAAGCTATCCGCAGCCACTGCATCGCTAGTTCAATCCCGGACAGGGAGCTGACCCACATGGCGCAGCAGACCTCTCCTGTCTCATCTGCTGCTCCCCTTAGCAGTGTATTTCAGATCCGCCTGTTCTGCTCCCCACTCTGTCTCTGGTGAATCCTCTCACCCCTACCACACCTCTGGCCTACACCCTAGTTCTTGTATGCATAAGTAAATCTTTAAAAAAAATACTGTTTACCTACATACATTCATTCTTTAATCACCTAATTATTCAGTATGTTTTATAAACATTTGCTATGAATTTATACTGACAAATATGGCATAACATAATGTAGCTAAAGAATATTTAACTTCAGTTTAGAAGTTAAATGGACAAAACTTTTGAAAATGCAAGATTATCTTAAAACTGTATGTCAGGATATGGGGCATAGAATCAATACAGTAAGAATTCCTGACCTGTGAAAAATCATAATCACTTTACAATCTCTTGATATGCTTTTACAATGATCGTTTTGTTCATGATGAACCTGTAATCAGCATGACGGTAATGTTCTTTTTAATTCTGTATTTTCTCTTTTTAACTTACTACTCAACCGTTTTATTACCAAGTGGGGTTTACTGATTCTTTGACACCATAAAAACTATTTTGTATATTTTCCCTTTAAGACTCATTTTTTCTTTAAAAAAAAAAAAAAAGTAGTCATTCAAAACAATTGTGAATATTTCCCGATACATATTTTTATTATCGATGGAATAATGTCAACATAAGTAAACACTGAGCCTTTCTCGAAAACTAAATAATACAGTCTCTTTAAAAAACATACATTCTCTCCTCCCACCACAGCTTCTGCCTCTCCTTGATATCAAGAAAACACTTACTACCCAGTTAACCTGACCAAAACTTTTCACTTTCAAATCTGTTCATCACACACAATAGCATTCAACCTGGTTACTTCCTACATATAAAGCTCCTCTTACTTGCTGTCTCTGGGACATCTGACAAGGCCGACTATTTCAGTCTGGCTCTGCTGTATTGCCACACTTCCTTCCTCCATGTCCTTGAGTTTTCTTCCAAGGCTGCCTTTCCTATCCCTTAACAAAGACACTCAAAAGAATTCCGACCATGGCCCTCTTTTCCTTCCACTTACACTTTCTCCAGAGGCTTATCTGTAGGTTTGGTGGCTTACAAAGTCTTTGGAGTATCAGAGTGAAAAGGAAAAAGGGCCTTTCATTATCCCCTATATAATAACGACCCTCAAAACTCTCTCTAGCTTAAGACTTTTCTCCTTAGTTACAAATCTCCTTAGTTACAATGTGTAGTTCTTAACTACACATTAAACAATCTCATCTGCATGTTTCATATGCACCTGAAATATGCCTCATTATTCTGTTTGTTCCTACTTCAATTAATGACGTATTATCACCTCCCTCTACTTTGCTGCCCCCAGCCCCCGCAAATTACTGGTCTTAATGCTTTTTCCCTTGCCCCCCCAAAGCACCAATCTCTTCATGCCACAGCAGAGTGAACCACTTAGTCACATCACAACATGTCCCTCTTGTTCAAATGGCACCTACCATTTTCTATCTTATCAGTTTAAGTCAAAGTTCTTCTCATAATTCTCATCTACTTCTCCACCTTTAACTCCTATTATTCACTATGCTCCAACCACATTGGCCTTCCAGAATTTTCCAGATTCCAAGCCCATCATTTCTGCACCATCTGTTACCCCAACACTGTGCTCACATGGCATCCCAAGAGCACTCCCCAACCTTGTACTTGTAAGCCCATGTGACTCCTCACTCACTGTAAGATCAGCTTCTCAGGTCAGATTTTGTGTCTCTTCTATGTACTGCTGCATCCTACTGGCTAGCACACAGTACACACGCAAGAGAAACTGCCATTAACCTGTGTACTCACTCGAAGCTAAACTCCTTGATACAACAAGAGCTAATGACCCTCATAACCCCTGTCAAGTGTCTGGGGGCACAGCAAGAACTCAAAATTTTGAATAAAGGGATTTACAAATGTTCAGAAACTTGTCCTCTTTGGAATGAATGTTTTTGCTACATTCAAACAATTTAGAAACTAAACCATTATGGGGCCTCCCTGGTAGCACAATGGTAGGTTAAGCGCAGCACTGTGGAGCTGTTGGCGGCTGTGGTACAAGTTCGATGCCTGGCCAGGGAGATTCCCACATGGCGCAGCAGACCTCTCCTGCCTAGCCCACTGCTCCCCTCAGCAGTGTATTTTGGTCGATCTGCCTGTTCTGCTCCCCACTGTCTCTGGTGAATCCTCTCACCACTCCACACCTCTGACCTACACACAGCTTGTATACATAAACAAATCTTAAAAAAAAAAAAAAAGGAAACTAAACCATTATGTATGATCCTTTCTAAAGCAGTGACAAATTTCTGTATATTCATTTTAATTTTAGCCATCTTACAACAGTAGACATGATCAATTTTAATATTTTTCTGACATAGAACAAGACTTTAAAACTATCAAAAATGTGTTTAATGAGGTTATGTGTCATTATTTATAACTGAAAAGAAATCCTTACTTTATGTAGTTGAAATCAGCTTTTAGGTTGAGAGAAGTACTGCTGGTACTCTTTTTCAAGTCGTGAATTGCATTCTGCCATTCCTGAACAGCAGCCCAGTCAGCAATTGAAATGTAGCACTCACATGCTTTATTTCCCAAATAATTTATAACCTCAGGGGAGGAGTCAGTTGGTTTGGACAACACAGTTTTTCTGGATTCACCTGAGAAGAATCAGTATTTTATGAAGCAAAGAAAGATGCAGAGCAGTTATAAATATTTCAAAGAACAAAGAACTCTAAAAATATATAGTAAGATCAGCAGCACAAATTATTTGACTACAGCTTTTTATTTAAAAACTAAATACTATCCAATGGTGGTGGGATTACCACAGGGACTACACCAGAGGGTAGAAAATCAATACTAGACAAAAATTAACAAAGATGTAGCAAAATAAATAAATAAAACATTAAGGAGGTTTTTTTTTTATTGTTGTTGTTGTTTATTTTTTAAGGAAAATATACCAAAATTAAATACAGAAATAGATGAGCAAAAAAGGAAAAAAACACCAACTGAATACTCACCGTTCAGAGAATGTTTCGGGCTGGCACTGTTACGCCCAGCATTGGCCAAACTGAGAACAGATTTGTCGAAGCTGGAGATGCAGCAATCAACACCTGTCATGGCACACAGATGCTCCTGATACTCTACAGAGGCCTTTTCAAACCTTCAACGCAAAATCAAACAGTCTTATTTTTAAATCATCCACTATTTCATTTCCCCTCAAACTGAAAAGAATGAATTAATCAAAATACTGAGAGCTGAAACAATGAGTCGATTATTTTGCATGGGCATGGGATGCACAAAATTAGAGCTCTTCCTCACAACAAATAAAAATAAAGCTGAAGATCATTCGATGTTTAAAAAAAAAGGGAAAACAAAGACAGTATCTAATCTCAAAGTGTGTAAAGTCTACGTAGAAGAAGAAAAACCGATAAACGAATCCATAAAGTAACAGTGGTAATGGTATAACAACTTGGAAGTTTCTGGGTATCAAAGAAACACCAGTCATTAAAAACAAAATTACAAATCAAGAAATTAGACAGCAGCAACAATCTTGATAATAAAATCTCACATATCAATAAAGGAAAAAAACAAGTAGCCATGAACATATAATCTTTGTTTCCAACCAATGGAAGCCCGTTTCAAGTCAAATGGAGTTTTGCTTATTTTACATTATTTCAGCTTAGAATTCTTAATATGTTGCCCTTAATGTAACTACAACCCATGGGGGGGTTACAGTGATTACTTCATTAGTAAAGAAATATAAATTAAAACAAAAATGCTCTCCACAGATTTATTTTTTTTTATTTATACATACAAGTTGGGGTACAGGCCATAGGCGTGGGGCGGCGAGAGGGTTCACCAGAGACAGAGCGGGTAGCAGAACAGGCAGATCAGAAATACACTGCTGAGGGGAGCAGCGGGCAAGGCAGGAGAGGTCTGCCACGCCATGTGGGATTCTCCCCGGCCGGGCGTCGAACTCGCGTTGCCGCTGCCAACAGCTCCATAGCGCAGCGCTTAACCGCTGCGCCACCGGGGAGGCCCACTCCACAGATTTTGGTGACAGGGTTCTCATTTCTCAGCAACCCTGAAGGGAAATAGTGACCCTTCTACTAAGGATACAGATGGGGCTCTATCGTTTCTGTAGGGTAGCTGAGCAATAATATGTGCTATATAAGCCTTATGATCTACAGCCTTTCTAACACTAAATCAACTTGCAGATATAGTTGTCAAAGAAAATTAATCACAACTGTGAACAAAGAATTAGGTGCCATAGCATGTTAAAATCAGTAAAATATATCAGGAACAATCTTACAACCCAACAATAAAGAAATCAATAAAGAAATTATTATGGCACACTCAGAAATTAACGTAACTGTGATTTAAAATCACACTGTAGGATATTTAACATGGGAAAATGTTTGGTTTTGGTTTTTTCTTTTTTTTTTTAAATTTTGCTGACTGGAAAGAGCAAAACCATATAAAAATACAAAATTGCTATTTTGGTGAAAAGGGGAGATAGGAAACTGAATGAATCAAATACACTAGAAGCCCACATATGTCAAAACTAGTTATCACCAGAAGATGGCACTGTGAGCAGTTCTCTTATTTTCCTACAATTTCAGATTAGGTAAAAACTGTCTGGAAAGTTATCTGCCCAAATAAACAAACACAGACTGTTGCGATACATACTAATTTGCCTAGAGGAATCAAATGAGTTTGAATGTGGCGTGCATAGACTAATCAGCCATAAGGGTAATTTGTACCAGACTCTGGTGTGGAAGGTTATCTACCAAGGATCAAGTTCAAAAGTACTTATAAAACAAGTAACTGGCAGATCTTTATGAAAGATATTCTATTAACCCAGAAATAAGACACCTAAGTTTTACTGCTAATTAAACAGACTTAAAGTACCTCCTAATTAAGTGATTTTAGAAAGCTTTATGTAGTGAAAGTGAAAAGAGGTGTTTTACCTTTAGCTATGTATTAGTGGGCAATACCAAAGATTTACATATAAAGAAATCCTATCACCCATTCCTCCCCTTCCAGCTTACCTCCCTTCAGCCTGTTGAGCCACTGAGTTAATCCACAGAAGATTTTTTCCAACAACAGAAGATGACCAGACAGCAATTCCCTGTATAGCTTCAGGACAATGAAGTTCACACAGTGCTTCCACCACCATCATGATGGTTACTTCTAATTCATTTCCCTAGAAATGACATTCCCCAGAAAAATTAATCACGGATCTCAGTATCCCTTAAACCCAGATCTCTAACTAAAGTTACTGATCACAATCCAAGCCCGTTTCAAGTCAAATGGAGTTTTCGTTGTTTTACATTATTTTAGCTTAGAATTCTTAATATGTTGCCCTTAATGTAACTACAAAAAGTGACTTTCAGAATCTTAACAACTCATTCTTTAAAAAACAACTGTAACACTACTCTTTACCTGAGATGGGTTTGTCTTCATTTCTGTAAGCAAGTCAAAGCCATGTCTCACTGTCACAGCAGGCTGGCCTGCCAACAATCCAACCCTCATGATAGAGAGTCGGATCCGAGTCAGCCAGTCTTGACAAGTTTGCCGATTGGTATAGAAAAAAGTTCTAATGACCTTTGGAATAAAGAGAAAGAAGAGCTCAGGATGGGTTCATCTTACAGGTAGAGATGTCTCAAAAACACATAAAGCAAATAACACAAGTCTGTTGTAATTACAGCTTTTGCACACACTGCCAAGTTTGACCATGCAACTGCTACAAAGCAACACTTGGACCACTGAAACCAACCTTGGGAGGTGATGTCAATGCATTAGCACATCCCTCATATGCATTATACATTAACTTCTCCAGATTTTCCAGATACTGCAGAAGAAGAACAAGTCTGAGTTGGTTGCTACTGTGCCCTTCATCGTTTTCTGCAGTTGTCCACTGACTAACATCCTGATCAGGGTTTAATGTGTGAGCTGCAAGACTTCTAATGATACCTAAAAGCGAAGATAACATTCTAAATTTAAAATAAATCTTAAAAGATTCTAGAAATTCTTGGAGACAATTTCACAGATTCATATTTACCAAGTAGCCTCTTATATATCAAGCATTTTAAATACAGAACTCCCAACATGAAAGGTCTTTCATTTTAGGGGGAAAGTAGATTTTTTTAACAGAAACTGGACAACCATCCTGTTTCCATCACAATTACTCAATGAAAGCTTATTCAAACAAACATACCTTCAAGATTAAATATTAAAGTATTAAAGAAAAACATACTTCAAATACTTGTTTTAGCAAAGAAATCCATTACTTCTTAATAAAAAGCTAGAAGCTATTTACATTACAAAGTTTGAAAAATCACACAAAGTTAATTACCTTCAATTGTCTGGAAAGTATCTTGAGCTCTGCCCAGTGGGGTTCTCAACTTAGAAAGGACAGTGAACTGTGCTGCTTCCCAAATAGCCCACTGCCAGAGAACGGCATCTGTCTTTAGAAGATTTCGGGGAATTGTTGATTGGTCACGCTTATCCAGTCTCTGGCAGCTATAGAACAGTCTTTCTAACCAATTGTCCTTCCTGGGAAAAGCAGTTTCATATTTAACAGACAATGACAACTTCATTTTAATAATACAAAAAAATTTTGCCAGGAGAATGGGAATATGGGGCTATAATTTTTTTCTACCCCAACAAGACAAAATCTATTAAACTAGAAAGCATTATATCCCTACTTCTCATTGTGATGTCCTTTGTGTATGAATTGACTCGTGACAATTTGCTATCAGGATAAAACATTCACTACAATTAAGCTTCTCCAAAATGTCTACGCCTGTAGCCCCTGTCCAAAGCACTGATGACAAGATCAGATCAGTTAACTGTCAACCACATTTCATCACTCAATTTCAAAGCATGTTTTTGTTTCCTCAGATGCTATCTTCAAAGCAATTCTTCCAACTACTGGAAAGCAAAATAACCCACTTGAGAAGGATACTACCTTTTACTACACTACCCCAATACATTTACTCCTCAAAACTAGTTATAAGGTGAACCCATCCATGTGTATTTAAATTACTTTTCCAGATAAGAGAATGAAAGAAATTTCTTACCCTGTTCTATGAGAGTTCCCATATAAGATAAAACTAATAACATCAGAGAAATCTTGGGGGTGGAATGTGTTACTTGGTGCTTTACTCATGTGACTTCTTAATGCTAAAGAAATTTCCTGAATTTCTGTATGGTTGTTATTGCTGTAGACAGAAAATAAAGTCATTATTACTCATAATATTTTAGGTAAAGGGTTAGTACACAAAAATGGGTTATGTCCTTGCTAATGATATTTGGAAGTAAAAAAAAAAAAACTGAAATTTTAGGTACCTGAGGCTTCCAAATTAATCAAAACCAATAAAATATTACAGTTAAGTTTTTGAAGTAACTGAACACATTTGGCACTATATGAACTACTATTTACTAATTACTGTGAGATAATACAGTTCATAGAAAACAAAATTTTGTATTTCCTCTGGACCCACATAATTTGATCCTTTTATATCTCTTCAATCAGAGAAGTTAGCACACAAGATGCAATATTAATTCACTAATAGGTGGTTTGCCTTTTCCTAAACTAAACTAGGCAGTAAAAACATGGTGGGATAGCTTTGCCCCAACACGGTTATTATACCTTAGGACAACATCTAAAGGAATTGACTTCAATAGCTTTCCAAATGCTTGTCGAATACGAGTTCCACTATGGACTAGTTGAACACGGCAAACATCAACACACCTACAAAAAAATGAAATAGATGATGCAAAGTGTGGTGTGAGGTAATATATCCAAGTTTTTAGGGCCAGTGTCAAAAGATAGCATCTTTAGTCCGCACCTTTGCAGAAGGTCATCTGGTAAGGAGGAGGACAAAGCATGTAGACTGCTGCACGCCTGTAGACAGATATTTAAATCTTCGACAAGAGCTATTAAGAAATTAAAAGTTAGTTTCACCTTACCAAAGTTATTTTTAGTTTCTATCAAAAGCAGAAGTTCCCCTCTACTGCTAAGATGACTGCTTAAACTATATGCCAGTGTATTATAATTTCTGAACCCATTTATTCATTCAACAAACAACAAGCAACTTCTATGGACCACGCATTGTTCTTGCCTGGGATTTTTACTGGCAGTAAAGTTGAGGAAAATAATATATTTAATAAAATTCACTTAAAGTGACTTGTCTTTACCCAAACCTCTGTCTGAGGGAATATTTTCTAAGTATATGGCATGTATTTAAAAAATTCCTCCAAGCTTACTTTAAGTATAATCACTTTAAACATTATTTTTTCCACATGCTATCAGGAAAAAAAAATTAAGACAGATTATGCATCTGTTATTAAAATGGTAACTATATATTTTAGGTCATGAAGAATGCTCTTTCGCCCATAACCAAAGATCTCATGTTAACAAAATTAAAGAATCACAGAATCTTACTGTTGGCTAAAAGGCCTTTGCAAAATTTATGGAAAGATGGAAGAGCAAACAGAGGTGCATATGTTTCAGATTTCTTCATTAAAACAGCCACTTCCAAAGCCCAAGTCATTAACAGTTTCCTGAAAACACAAAATACGTGATTGATTTTACATTAAAGAGAAACAACTTTAAAATTCTTATTCTCAAACTATGAAGCCAAGTGAATAAGAATTAGTAACAGTTAATATTATAAAAAATTAGTTACCTTGTATCCTGGTTAAGATTATCTTTCTTAAGCAATATTCCCAGGAGATTTAATATAATTGCAAAATGTTTTTTTGTAGCTGTAGTTACAGTACTAATCACGGCTCCATCAAACAAAGACGGGGACGACGAACTAAGACTACTGGATATAAAGTGATCATGCCTGAAAGACAGAGTTCAGATCATCTTTCACCCCTAACTAAAACGATAAAAGCAATTCCAAAGTGTAATCAGTATATTTGTTAAAAATCTAGGCTTTAAAGCACCCATCTTCTCTTTTAAAATAAGAGACCTTTTTTTTCTTGCGCTGTATTTGTGAAGCCAGTACCTGGTACAGTGAGAATACAGCGTGTAGAGCACTGCATACTGAATGGCAGGGAAGTGGACTGCCAGGTCGCTGTGCACAACCATCAGGTTCTTACTCAGGAGGGCGAAGACAGTTGGAGAGAGCGCCCACATCTGGTGACATACAAAAGAGAGTGTTTGTCTCCTCCAAGACACGTGAGCATACCAAGAGCTTATCCTCCAAAATTAGCATGTCTACACATTTTCACAAATTACAAAGACATTCAAATTTGGAAATGATCTACTGCATTTAACCTAAGGGCAACACACAGCTTCTCTGAAGATAAGACAGTAAGTATATTGGACTTTGTGGGCCACAATGTCCTCAATTCTACAACTGCAGTGACAAAACAGTCCTATGAATAAGTGGCTGTGTTCCAATAAAATTGCCTTTGCAAAAACAGGTGACATTTGATGGTGGTTGCACGTTCTATGAATATACTGTGAATCACTGAACTGTATATAACAACTTTAGAGGTAATTGTATTATCTCAATGACGTTTTTTTTATTTGTAAAGAAATAAGGTCATAGGCTGGATTTAACCAGTTCTACCCTTTAGCATAGCAGAGTCTATCTCCGCAATTTTCCATAGACTACAAATGGCAAGGTGCCCTGTTCTACAACAATGGAACTCTATCTTCCCTTTTTTACTGCTAAGATACTCCCCTCCCTTGCTGTCCCACCCACCTTCACCCCTCTCCTTTCCAGAATGCAGAATATAAACACCTCAAATAGGTATGCAGCATGAATCAAAGTTTCAAATGTTAAAAAATGAAGCATTTACTACAACCTTCCAACATTATCCATGCCACCAAATCTTGATGTTTCCTTTCTCTCTCTTAGAAAACTTTGTTCCTTAATTATATCCCTTTACTTTTTTTTCACAATGTCTCAATCCTACAAGGTGTAATATAGGAGGGGGAAATGTATAAACTGTAGTAATAACTATAAATCAAAAGGTCATCTCAAATTTCCTAAAGAAACCTGTATTCTTTTCCAAAAGAACATATGAAAATTCATAGATAAAAGTAGGCAGTCAGAATGAGACCATATGCAAGCATTAACTTTACTCGAAAGAAGGAAGCAAGCACCAGGGAGCAAGAGGGTATAGAGTTAAAAGAACTATACAAAATGAAGCTGTGGGAAACGTTAACAAATTTCCTATGAGCATGCTAGAGTAAAGAGTTTTCTAAAAACTAAAACAAATATAAAAACCTTGTTAAGGGTTGTCAAGGAAAAAGAGAGCTAAACATAATGGTAAAAACAAAATCTGTCAATTTTTAATTATTCAGACATGTCCTTGATATGGCCATTTGTCTGTAGATGCATTGTATGATAGGTAAATGAGTAGATAAACATGCAAAAAAGAGGTTTACCTGAGGATAAAACAAGCCATTTTGAGACTCACCCCAATCAATGAGTTTTTGGCATTTCCAATTGTAGTCAGCGCACTGAGGTCAAATATAACTACAAATTTTGCATTGTCCACATTGAATATATGATTCTTAAAAGCCTCATGTTTTATTTCAGAACAGGCATCAGGAAGTTGTAGACTATTTAGCAGATTGTTTAGGGCACAAGTCATTTCTCCCAAAATTAACTTATAGGCGGTCTCCAAAACAGGAATATTCTTTAGGCTGAGCACTGCTTGATAAACAGCATGAGCTACAGCAACAACCTTAAAAAGAGAATTCAGGAACATGACAAACAGAAAATAAATTACTATCTGCATAATGGTGATAATGATGCAAATCCATTTAATATTGATAAAGTCACATTACAGAAGGCCAAACACCTTCATTTTCAAGAAACCAATCAACCTTAAGGCACCTACACATATGCTTGACTTTTTAATGAAATCTTAACAAATTTAATAAAAACAAGTGATAGAAACAGAAAAGATTACCCAGCACATCACACATCAAGGTATAAACAGCATGACAACAAACACATTTCCAGTTAAATCAAACATTATAGTCATTATTTTATAAATCAAGTATTTATCAGTCAACTTCATTTATGTAACTTACTGAACAACGTAAGTCACATTTTTCAACGACCTAAGCTATCAAGTCATTATCAATTTATCACTTACCTCTTTTTCTTTATGGTAACGCAAAAATAGTAGTTTAGATGATGGTATAAACAATTTTTCTACAAATGATGATGGTAGTTTTGTATTTATCTGTTCAACAATCTGGAAGAATAAAATTATAAAATAAAAAGAAATGAACTGAACGTCATAAAAGAGCATGAAAGAAACTTAAATGCATAGTGCACAAAGTGAAAGACTGGCTTGCTCCGATAAGGCTACATACTATATAATTCCAACTATGTGATACTAAACAGAAAAAGCAAAACTACGGAGACGATAAAAAGAACAGTGGTTACCAGAGGTCTGAGGGGAGAGGGATGGAAAGAACAGGTGAACGCAAGGGATACCAAGGGTAGTAAAATGATTCTACGTGATACTGTAATGATGAAAACATGGCATTATGTATGGGCTGTCAAGACCCATAAAATATACAATACAGACTGGATCCCCAAGTAAATGGTGGACTGTGGGGATGTCTTGTGGGTGCTCTGGTGGAGGGCGGTTGTAGAAACCACACCTGGAGGGGGAGAGCCTTTACTCCAAAACACAAATAATAATGAAGCCAGTGTTAGCTCAACTAGAAGCAAATGTCAACTTGTTTCAATAATTGTAATAAATGGGGCCTCCCCGGTGGCGCAGCGGTTGAGCGCTGCGCTGTGGAGCTGTCGGCAGCGGCGACGTGAGTTCGACAGCCCGGCCGGGGAGAATCCCACATGGCGAGGCAGACCTCTCCTGCCTAGCCCGCTGCTCCCCTCAGCAGTGTATTTCTGATCTGCCTGTTCTGCTCCCTGCTCTGGCTCTGGTGACCCCTCTCGCCGCCCCATGCCTCTGGCCTGTACCCTAGCTTGTATGTATAAATAAAATAAAAAATAAAAAATAAAAAAATAATTGTAATAAATGAACCACAGAAATCCAAGATGTCAATAGTAGGAAAAAGTATTGAGAGGAGTAGGTTTATGGGAACTCTACTTTTTGCATAATTTGTCTGTAAACCTTAAAACTTCTCTGAAAAATAGTAGTTAATTAAATATATATATATCTATCTCTAAGCTAAATAGTAGTCTTTTACACTGTGATGCTAAATTACTTAGACAAATAATTATACCTAAACATGGATGGTTTTTTACATTGGCAAAGTGTAACGCTGGCACAAATGTTCAGCAGAATGCCATCTAGAGTTTGCGCTGAAATAATCCACTTGGGGGTGGAGGGACGGCACGGAGGCGGCAGAGCTGAGGCCTGGATGAAACCAGATGGGCCATGTGTTTCTAATTACAGAAGCTGAGTACAAAGTATGCAGAGATTCACTATACTATTTTTTTCTAATATGCTTCCCCAAAAGTCCGTAATAAAAGGTAGAGAGGAAGGAAAATAGTTATGGTGAAGAATAAAAACTAAAGGAAGTTTTGTGTGGAAAACAAAACTGTAACAAAGCTCTTCAAAATAGCTATCAGATATCTTCTTACATAGTACTTATCAGGTACTAATCTCCTGTGAAGAATGATGTATCATCAAAACAAAAACACCACAAGTAGAATACATTGAGCTGAGTTACAAAACCCTGAAAGTAAACAGATACTACAGCGAAAGCAAATTAATTATATAACGACTAATTAACGCTTTTTGTTAAAAAAAAAACCCAAAGCCTTGATTTCTTTCATGTCATTTTTAATTTAAGGGCCTGAGTAAATGAACTTACTAAAAAGCAACAAAAAAAAATTCACATACCAATGTGAGTAAATTCAAGACTGAGATGATATAATCTGTACCACAAGTCTGGCAGTTCTCCAGCTGATCTAATCCATATGTAATGACCATGTCACAATGTATAGTCATGCTAGGATCCAAGCTGCCGAGCAAAACACCAACACACTCATTAGCAGCTGTCAACACAGCCTCAGAAAAAAACACTTGGTTTGCAGCCGTCACACATCTCATTACTCTGTACAGAACCTGCAAATAGGGAAAACAAGCAGCTTTTTTAAAAATTTCACATGCTTCCATAGAACAAAAACAAAAATACTTTCTATTTAATTCAGTTTTAACTGAAAATTAACTGCTTGCTTGCTGGTAGTCTCTTTAACAGTCTAGTTCTCAGGGGCTGAATAATAAGGGTATCTTTAATACACAAAAATGACCTCGCCTAACTATTATTGTCATAATAATGAAATGGAATTTGCTGCCCTCTATTTTCCTTATACCCAATTCTCATGCCCCTACTCCAAAAGTTACTAAATGTCTAAAGTTCAAAATCTTCATAATCATGAAATACCTCAGAACTTAAAACAGTAAAGATATTAACAGCACTGGAATAACTTGCCATGAGAATAACTTTCTACAATCTAGTACATGGGCTTCTGGTATCCAACCTTTTAAAAACTAAACATCTTAAGTCACCTTTAGCTTATGAAAATTCATGTACTGATGGTCTCTTTGTAAAGGTTAAGTATTCTCAATACCATATAATTCTTATTTAAGAATTATGAAAATCATACAATTTCCAACAAAAAAAAATCCTCACTAAACTATATTAGTCACTGTAATGTACTACATTTCCAATAAAAATAACACTGGGAAAAAACAACTGATAAGAGAAAAGAAATTACTCTGATTTTTCTCTAATATTCTAATATTCACTACATAGAGGTTTTCAAAAACTTACAAACAGGTTTAAAAGCCCTAAAAGACCTCCATAAAAGATTACATTAAATATATAATTATTCCTCTCCTTTTCTTACATCTGTGTTAACTGCCTTTACTTCAACTCTGACCATCATTATACCAATATTTAGATAGTATAAACTAAACAAAGATTCAGACACTTGATGAGGTTTAAAAATATAAATTGGTTTTAATTATCTTTAGGATCTAACATTTCTGCTCACACACTTATCAAGAATTATAGACCTAATAAATATTTATATAATATCTACCAACATGTTCAACAAAAGTAAATGCTCATAAAAACTATGTTTATGTTAATGATAAAATTCTAGTCCTTACATTAAATTTGTTAATGACCGTATCATGCATGTTTCCTCTTATTCAAGCAAGTTCAGTGATGGAAGTTCCCCTCTTGTTCTATTACACGGACCCTCTCGCTGGACTATAATACAGGGCAGCTAATATTTGTGCTGCTGAACTGTGGCAATCTAGTTACATCTTATCACTGATGTTTCAGACTACTACATATTTGATGTGCTTTTATCTTTATATCCTTTGATGCCAGGCTATCAAACTGTTTCGTACTGTCATGCGCAGAAAAAAAATATTTCTAGAGGGTTTCTCTTTAGGCTGCTCTTCTTAAAATGTTGAAAGATAGAAAAATTTTAAAGCAAAATTATAACTAATATTATTATAAAATTAAAGAATAAGTTTCAAGTCATATATAAAAAACAAAAATGGACTAATGAAATGTCTCCCAAGAACAGGTTAAGGACATCTGAAAATTCAGAGGTGTTTTTTCTACACTGGCGGGGGGGGGTGCGGAGGGGATGAAAATGCAAGCAACTAGGAGGGGAATGAATGGGCTATAGCAGGATTCCCTACATTTCTGGCTTTTTAAGAAAGTAACCAGACTTATACATACACACATACATACATGTATGCATGCATACATGCTAAACAAAGAGTTGATAACACAGTTCACTAGCTAAAGACACATATACAATACCAAATTAACTTATTTTCGAATGATACCTGAAACTCCTAAAGATACTTACATCTGTTACATAAGCCTCAGTAATTGGAGGACCCCGAATTGGGCTGAAGCGTTCCCCAATGCTCCTCACCACAGTGCTGAATACCCGGAGAAGTGCTGCCAGTTTCGGTAATGACACTGACGGAGGAGGAACGTCTTCATCCACTGACTCCCCAGAAGCCACATGGCTGAGATCCTTAGATGGAATTCACAACATTCTTATTTTAACAGAACGTTTTTTTAAAAAGAAAAAAAAAAAAAAACCAAAAAAGCACCAACTTTTAAGTTCAATTTATATTTTTCAAAAGAATTTGACCTCTGAAAAAAGAAAACATGAACCTAAAAGTTTGTATTACTTCTCTAAATATGCCAACATTAACAAAACAAATAAAGAAAACAACCTCTTGTATCAACTCAGATAGATACTGAGAACCAATAGTTATATTACAGGTATAAATGAAGTCAGAAACTAGCCATTCCTGAATTGGTTTTTGCTAAAATTTCATTCCAAGGATTTGAGCCACTCAACTCACTAAGTACTCCATACCAACTTCACGCATATGAAGAATAAGAGGTAGAGAGGATTCTGGGGGAAAAAAAAATCTTAAGACCTGGCCTACAAACGTATGATTTATTTGAGGAAATAACATATCTCAAAGGAAAAGAAAGCAAAACGGTAGATAAGACGCAATATATATCTACATACAATTAAGCACCAAATAATCAAAGAGAATTAGATCTATGGTTATCAAGGGAAAGTATATCTACAAACTAGAATAGGTGACTTTTGAGAGGCAGATAGACATCTGCTTATAAGGTGGTCTAAGAATAGAGTGGATATGGGGACAAAAACATGTGGAACCAAAATATCCCCTTTATTTTTCTCAGGCAAACAGCCTGAGATAGTTGCAAGGGACTGAATTCTTGTTGTCTAGAAGTAGCCAAGATTCAAAGATGAAACTAAATCTTTATTGATGCCTTGACCACCAAACAAGAAATCATGGCAGATCTGAACAGCGAAGCAAAGAAAGCGATTCAGAGAGAAATTGGCAGATTTAAGCCATGAGAGTAGGGCCAGGAAAGCAAAAAACTAACAACCAAGACTTCACAGGAGCACTGCTACTTGTATAACTGCAAAATCTGGCTGAAGCAATTTCTACCCAATGAGGATATATAAGACCTCCAATACAGAAAAGAGCCGTCTCAGGGGCTGCTTTTATCAATTTAGCAATTCATCTTACTTTTAAAATTTTGGTAAATAAAAAAAAGTGAGCTACAGAAAACGTCTTTAGAAAACTACCAGCTACCAGAGTTATTTCAAGTTTTGCAAATTAGACCTGCAATTTTCTTTTAGTCTTTCTAGTATTTCCACTGATAAATTAAAAACATTTAAAAAATTAAAATTACGCAGTGTCTTATAATTTCCCCTTAAAAACAGGTATATCACCTAATACTGTTTAAGATTTTTGGTTTTTACTTAACTGGAATTTTAGACAATAACTTAGTTTTCCATATACTCACCTCAGCGTAAGCTTCCATGTCCTCTAAAAACTGACCAAGAAGAGTGGTAGAAAATGCAAGATCAGCTACCCAAAATGGCTCCAAACTTTGCAACCACCCTAGGAATCACATAAAAAATTTGAAATAGAAAAAAATACAAAAATCCAAGTTAAAAGAATATTTAAGAGCCTTCTTTTAAAAGGTGGTTTTTAAGTTGCCCATTCTTAAAATACGCCCTTTGTGATAAAATTAGAACTGTTAACTATTAAACATGCTGCTGGATGATTTAACCAATCTGGGGTGCAGGCCAGAGGTGTGGGGCGGCAAGAGGGCTCACCAGAGACAGAGCGGGGAGCAGAACAGGCAGATCAGAAACACACTGCTGAGGGGAGCAGCGGGCGAGGCAGAAGAGGTCTACCACAGCATGTGGGACTCTCCCCGGCTGGGTGTCGAACTCGTGTAGCCTCTGCCGACAGCTCCACAGCGCAGCGCTCAACCGCTGTGCCACAAGGGAGGCCCTCTCATGTCTTTTTTTAGCTGAATTCATATTCATACTATCCCTATACATGACAGACTAAAATGCCATCATCTACCACCAGTTTGGCTTGCCACCCCAGGGTGACATCCAGCCATCAAGTGTCTCCTTACTCACCTCCATAGTGGAAACAGAACAGAACCATTTTCACCACCACATCCTATTTTCAAAAGCTTAGTGCACTAAATAAGCTAAGACAAACTTCAATACCTGGAGCAGGCTGCATGTCCAAATGAATAATGCTAATCATTCACCTAAACAAAAATTTTCCATATGACAGTTCTCCAAATGAGTCCATTTGTTTATTAATAACTAGAAAAACGAATCACAATTACCCAAGACCTTCCATTCCACATGTCAGGGTACTGCTATTCATCCACCCTCATTTTCTCCTACCAACCCATGCTACAAATGACTTCAGTTAAGTCCTTTCAGTTTCTCACAGATGGGCATTATGATCTATACTTACTCTTCCTATCTACTGCAAACTCTACAATTTCCCTCTGAAAAGGTAATTTTGGCTATCAAGTAATGTTCATAAACAGTAACTGAAATATTTCCCTGAAGTAATTATTTTTCTTGGATTAATAAAGTAATAGTACTATAAGTTGGCCTTTCAAGAGCCAGCACTCCTTCCCATAATACTTAAGTGATTGGTATACGCAGAATGACTTACCAGACACCTGCTGTGTTAGCGAAGGTTTCTGAGTATGATCTATATGCCATCCAACTAATATATCAACTGTATCCTGGAGGGAGACACAGAGAAGAGGGCTGATCATGTTAAGGTCTTCCTGTTACTCCATTTGTGCAGCTTTTCAGATTAAGAGATCCTAGAAACAGCATCTTATGTTCTACCTACTTAAAATTACACAAACTTAGAGGGAAGATAAGGCAGGAGAATAATGAAACTTCATTTGTGACATGGATGAAATGTTATTTTTTGCTTTAAATATTTTGAAGTATTTATGTTAGAAAATACAGGCAATTTTTTATTAAAAAAAAAATTACTGCACCATTCAATCCTGGACCCTCAAACATCACTGCATATACACACAATGGAACAATTTTCTTTTCTAATTCCCCAGGCCCTCAAACATGCAAAGCCTCACCACACCATCTGAAAATTGTGGACAGGGGGAGACCAAGGAACTTACCCTAAAATTAGTGCTGAAAATATGAGGGTAACATCGAGCCACCAAAAGAATGCATTTAACACATTTGCAAAGTAATTCTGGTGTATCCACATTTTCAAGAATGGACTGCAGGCTGCTCATTACAAGCTAAAAACAAAAAGTTACAAACTGTCAACATTCAAAAAAACAGGGAAGAAATTAGCAAATTATGTTAATTTTTTTTATGATGGCTGTACCCAAAACTGATTATAACTTTGAAAAAAATCTACAGTTTAGTTCCAGAAAATATTTCATTCCACTAAGATATTAGGCTGAAAACTACCATTTTTCTCTTCTCTAATGTCTGTTTAGACTAAGTGCTCTCCTTAGTACCAAGGATGTGATTAAGCTTCAAGTACAAAACCTAAGATGTGTTTGGGAAACTTTTCTTTGAAGTATCATGATTACTTTCCAATTCAAAATAAAAGAGTAAATTTTATACAGTTTATGCTTTAGGATATCAGTACATGCTTTAAGTTGGAATGACTCAGAGAAGTCTAGCATGGCCCCAACACGTGAATAACACATAGGTTCATGTAACCACTCTATACAGGTACATCATTAAAATAAATACATGACATACTACCAAAGAGAATATCTAGCAGTTGTAAAATCCATTTTTTTCCAAAAAGGAAAATTCTTCTTTATGAAGAAATGTTATATAGAAGAAATGCTAGAACTCTGTTTTGCAACAGTGAATATTATAATCTATAAGGCATAGATTGTGAATGAATGTTAAAACCACTGAGTGAAATATTACTTAAAAACCATGATATTCAAAAGGTCTCATGGTATCATGCAATTTACATAGGAAGTAAAATAAGCCTTCACAATGGAAAGATATGGTAGACTTCTCCTCAACCAGATGATGAAACTCTTCACCTTAGAGAACAAAACGACTTGAAGTTATGTGCCTGCTGGTGTGATGCAGGAACAAATATGAAGTCATGAAGTATTCATGACCAAAATATTTAAACTCACTCTCGTCAAGGACAATCAGACAAACCCAGAAAGTAAGACATTCTACAAGACAAGGAGGACAAAAGAGGTGCCGAAAACTGTTCTAATTGAGAGATTAAAGAAAGTCAACACCAAACAATGCATAAATCTTGATGGGATCCTGGGACAGTAAGACAAAAGCTACAAAAAAGTTATTAAGGGCAACTGCAGAAATCTGAATACAGCTTTATTATGTAAAAAAAATTGATTTTCTTAGGTATGATTACAAAATACAATGACTATACAGGAGAATAGCCCTACTCTTAGGATATGCATACTTTAGTATTATGGGGTAAACTGTCATAATATCTGTGACTTTCAAATGGTTCAACAAAAAGTGTGCATGGGTATGTGGTAGGAGGGATAAAATGAGAGTAAAACTTAGTAAGAGACAAACCAGGTAAAGGGTGTATATGGATATTTATTACATTATTCTGTTTCTTTTCCTGTGGTTTTGAAAATTCTCAAAATAAATACTTGGGGAAATGTTCAGAATAAACCCAACTATTGTTATGCTATTTAATAATAGGTAATTTTCAGAATCTTTTCCAAAAATTTTGTGACCTGTGTATTAAAGGAAAAATTCATTTTTTAAAAGCAGAATTAAAAAAAAAAAACTAATCAACATGACTCAACAAATACAAAGTAAACAACTGAGTCAAAAATGGGCAGAAGAGCTTAAAAGACACTTCTCCAAAGATGAAATGCAAATGGCCAACAAGTACATGAAAAAATGTTCAACATCACTTGTAATCAGGGAACTGCAAATCAAAACCACAATGAGACACCACCTAATTATCAGTAAGAATGGCACAGATCAAAAAAACAGGAAACAGCAAATGTTGGCGAGGATGTGGAGAAAAAGGAACTCTCCTACATTGCTGGTGGAATGCAACCACTCAGGAAAGCTGTATGGGATTTCTCAAACTACTAAAAATAGAGCTTCCATATGACCCAGCAATTCCACTCCTAGGAATCTACCCAAAGGACACAAAAACATTAATCCAAAAGGATACATGCACACCTATGTTTACTGCAGCATTGTTTACAATAGCTAAGATATGGAAACAACCCAAATGCCCAAAAATAGATGACTGGATCAAGAAGATGTGGTACATATACACAATGGAATACTATTCAATTAAAAATGATAAACTAATACAATTCACAGCAACATGGATGGAGCTAGAAGGAATCATGCTCAGCGAAATAAGCCAGAAGGAAAAACGAAAATATCGAATGGTTTCACTTTTAAGAGGAATATAGAGGAACCAAGTAAGAGATCAGGGGGAGAAAATAACAACAAAAAAACCCCTAGCAGGCAACCATAAATAAGAGACATTCTGTGAAGGAGGGGGAGGATAGGGGTTTAAAAGGGGGGAGGAAAGAGCACAAGGGACTATGGTGATGGTTCACAGGTGAATTGGTGGTGGGAAATCTATGGGGAATACACAATAATGTAAAAGATAAAAATCCAAAAATATTTAAAAAAACTAATCAAATAAAGCATAGCATAAACTATAAAGAAGCAAAAATAAGTAAATAAAAGATATCTGGTATTCTTTTTTTAAACCCTGATTTTAAAAACAGCACAACAGAAATTTAATTGCTTATTAACTTCATTCAAAATTAATTGGGAATGACCTTTGAAGAATTCAAACACAAGAAAGTAAAATAAAAGTAGAGCTGATATTCATTTACACAAAATTACTCATAATTTGGAGTAAGAATTTTTGACATTATCTAGACTTTTTAAAAGGCCTAGAATGAGTTGTGATGTTTAGTTTTAGTCTACCTCAACAATGTGAAGCCCTTCCTCTCTGGCTCTCCTACTGGAATTCCTATTTTCAAATCTGCAAATGATTCTAGTAATAAACAAATTCAAGGAAAGCTTCTAAAAGAAAAAAGACAAAATTTTAAAAACTAACTTTATATCTACTTTTAATGTGTTTGTACAAATTTAGAAAGAGAATTTTTATTTACATCATTCTACTATCAGCAGAAAAAACTACATTTACTTTAAGCTCCCCTTCAAGGACATGTGTCAAGGACAATTTTCTTCCCAAGCATATAATCAATTTTCCCCCTCATTCTTACCTGCATTACAGATGAAAAGGCTTTCTTTTCTCCTACAGTCTCCAGTGCTTTGTAGGTGGCACATAAGTAGAGGAGTTTAACTTCATCTTTTGTAGATGAGCTAAATTTGCTAAAAATCCATTTGAAGATCTTCTCAGCCTCATAGCTCAGAGAAGCACAAAGAAGGCCAAGACAGCAAGCTCCCTCCTGTCTCAACTCCTGAAGCAATTTGCTACTGTTTATTTTAATGTAAACAAAACAGAAGACACACGAAAAGCTTAAGCTTTCAAAAATGACAAGAATGACACATCTTACAAAAGAATGTCTTAGATGATTTTTGTAATTCTTTTATTCAAATTATGTAAAAGATTGAAGTTTTATATCCACTTCAAAAATTCCTCTAGTCTCTCTATCCTGTAGTGCCCAAAAGTACCTTTGTTAGACACTGGAATTTCATTTACAAAATCATTTATTTATAAATAGTAAGGAAAAGCCCCAAAATATGAAAACTCAGGCTTCAAATTCTTTTTCAAAGGGCATTAAATGATTCAGAGAAAAGGGCAGCAATAAAGATCATATAGCATACTATAACTAATTATATAATGTCCTTGTAATATGTAAGGGTTATAAAACAGAAAATAGTAATAAGGATAATAAACTTAGAAAGGATGACAGCACTGAGCTTAATATAGTATCAATATGTAACTATATAAAATAAAACCATTTTTGGTGCTTTCCAACACTGCGATTCTTTGGGACTCACCATATGATGAAATAACTGTGAATACCTTTGGAGAAACCCAGGAGTCATGCAGAATAGATGCTCTGACTCCCCTGTTGTCCAAAGAAAGCTCCCTATCACCTCTATGGTCTAAGCAGTTCCAAAATTCTCTAGTTTACAAAAGTTACTTGCATTCATCCATGCCTGAATTGAGAGTTTAGTCATTCTACAAATCAACGCCCAATTATTCAGTCATGCTGACTAAATTTAAAATAAAAAATGGGATTCCCTTCAAGTGGATTCCATTTATATTCAATGGTAATGAAGGTGTAACACTGTAATACAGATAGATTATAAGACAACCCAGTGAAACATTAAACAGGTGAAGTCAATGGGTTTAGTGTCTTGTATACATTTTAATGATTTCTAAAAGTAACTTCAAGTCTTTTAAATTTAAACATTACTTACCTTTCATTAAGCACATCATGTACAGCAGCCAAGATATTATCCAATTGCTTAACTAGTACCTTTAAAAAAACACATTTATAAAAACTTCAAATTCCTATACTTTTTTTAAAGATTTATTATTTTTATTTATGCATGCATGCAAGAACCAGGGCGTAGGCCAGAGGTGTGGGGAATGAGAGGATCCACCAGAGACAAAGTGAGGAGCAGAACAGGCATATCCACCGAAACATACTGCTGAGGGGAGCAGCAGGCAAGACAGGAGAGGCATGCCTTGCCATGTGGGTCAGCTCCCCGGCCAGGGATCAAACTCATGTTACAGTAGCTGGCAATAGCTTGATAGTGCTGAGATCCAACTCCTTGCGCCACCAGGGAAGCCCCAAAGTCATATACTTCTAAGACACTCTGTAAGTTTCTTAACTTGTGTTCCCCTTTAAACCACAATAGGACACCACCTTTCATTATTGCCAGTCCCCAATCAGCATATATAACAGAGTATCACAAGTTTCCTTTCAGATTATGAAAAAACTTAGATGTAATAAACATACAGGCATGACCATCAATCAAAAAATAAATGCATTTTTAAAAATGTATGGTGAAGCAATATGGTAAAATGTTGATAACAAACTTTTTATGGGGGTATTTGATGTTCACTGTAAAATTTCTTCAATTTGCTGTATATTTTAAAGTTTTCATAACAAAAACGGAGAGGGGGACTTGCTTTGAGCCAAATGTTCACTTGCCTCACCATACCATTCTCATCAAATTTTTCCTGCTCCACAACAATTTCTTTTTTTTTTTAAGAGGCATGGGGCTGCAAGAGGGTTCACCAGAGACAAAGTGGGGAGCAGAACAGGCAGAGCAACGGAAACACACTGCTGAGGGGAGCAGCGGGTGAGGCAGGAGAGGTCTGCAGCGCCATGTGGGCATCTCCCCGACCGGGCATCGAACTAGCGTCACCTCCGCCGACAGCTGCGCAGCGCTTAACAGCTGCACCACCAGGGAGGCCCTCCATATCAATTTCTTAATTTAACATTAGAAGAATTATTCATGCTGGAGAGAAATTTGAAGCTGCTCCTGAACTTGGTAATTTAAGGGGTTTTCCCATTCATTCAGCCCTGGTCACCAGACAAAACTTACTCATGTACCTCTTACCCCAATTTCACACATGAAAATCAAAGAAACATTCTGTCTTATGTTAAAAGCACTCTACTGCAGAAGGCACCAATGCAGATCCAACAATAGTAGATAAATCAGACATTCAGTTCTAGTTCATAAAACAAGCCAAATTTTCCTGGAATAAGCATTCTTCTTATTTTTCCCTAGATGCCTTTTCTCTTCTTCAACCATTTCAAGTTTCATTATCTAGTTTATTATGGAAACACACAAATTATTCAATGTTTCCAAACATACTATACTCACCAGCTTATTTTCTTGTTGCTGAATAAATTCTTTCAACTGCTTTACAGTAGCCAGTCTTCGGTCTCTGTCGTCTTCCCGGGTGATCCTCCGAAGAAGATTCGACAGTCGAGACTCATCAGAATAAGACATCGAACGCTCTGTCAATATACACATTTCATCATCCATTGGGTATAAGCAAGCACAGAAACTGAACAGACTAAATGTGTTAAAATACATCAAAAACCAGAGTCCACTAGACAATGTACACAAGTCCCATCACACTTTTGCTCATGTCTATAAACGTAGTCCTAGCAAACTGCTTGGCATATAGAAGAACTCAAGTATAACCTAAGCAAACACCTCATTCCAGAGCACCAGTTGAGAGAAAAATCAGCTTAGAAATTATTTTCTTTGTATCTGTTCCAAGCTGCTTTCAAAACTCAGGTAAAGCGCCAGGTTAGGGATAGTCTCAATAAAGCAGAAGCAGGCTATATGCTTCAATTTCTCACCAAGTATCTCTATGGAGAGGAGCCTCTTGTTCATATTATCATCATTTTCCTATGAAAAAGTTCTGGGGAACCACAATCACACATTCAATTCAATGAATGTCTAATTACCACCTGCCTTGTATAAGACATGCTGCCCCCAGGACCGTGGCAGATCAGAGTGTTTCTTCCCCTTATTTGTGAATGACAACAGATAGGAGTGCTCAAAGCTGGACACTAATGATGATGTGCTTGAGTACTAAATTTTTCTTTCTAAATTTCCCACTGTGCTATTTACCATTGATTAACCAGTATTTGTTCACAAACTACATCAAAGGGTCTGACAGTTTCATTTCTTTCTAAAGCATAAAGGTAAATTTGATAATAAATTACAACATCTGAGAAAGAATGAACAGGATTTCAATTCCCTAGCCCAGAGTATTTCTTTAAGGACTGACACCACAAATGCCATTAGGTTAACAATCAGAAAATCTAGGCCCCATTTACAATTCTGCCACTAGCAAACTGCAAAATTCAGAGATTGTGAGAATGAAATTTCTATTAACTTTCCAGCTTCTATTATACATAATTCTAAGATTTAAGACACTATTAAACAGTATAGTCTGGGCTCAGTCATTCCACTTCCGTAAATTCATCCCAAAAAATAATTTTTAAGGCTATATGCAAAAGAAAGAGCAATACACACAAAGACATTCATCAAGATAAATATCACACACACACAACACGTACAATGGAAAAGTCTAAAGAGTGATTACATCCAACAAAATGTGTAAATCAAAAATCTGGATTTCATACTGAGCTTTACCAGGCAATTCACACATGTGCAAAAAAAGCATCAGTATGAAATGAGGCATCAGGAGAAGAGGCCTTTGCAGCTGGGGCCCAGTTTGTCCAGTCTTACCCTGTGATTTCCTCATGTCTTTGATGGCTAACGCACGACTGCCATGCTGAACACTGGTGAACTCAGGGCTGGTCACATTGTTAACCCTCAGCTCTTGCCCCATCGACTTCCGACCATAAGTATTTTCCCCAGATCCTCCATTGACACTGTAGCCACCTAAAAAGAGCAACATTTACTTTGAGTTTCACTCAATTTCTCACAGTTCACGATCTTATGAAACCTGCAGCTCAACTTGCCCTTGTCTCTACTTTTCTCTGTGCTGCCCATCTTGAAGTAATTTTTGTTTCATTTTAAAATCCTCAATGAAGATAAGAAAAATGAAAACAAAATTAAGTCAGATTTTTCACCTTAAAAGCTTTTTAGAAATCTAGAGGACAATAGTCAGGAGCAGCTTCAGCCTTAAAGTGACAGTACCTTGAGGGGCACAAGGAGGACACTGCATTTATGTATCATGCATATGAAAAGAACATTTAGATTTTTAGAACTCGGCGCCTCCCTGGTGGCGAAAGGGGTGAAGTCTCAGCACTATGAAGCTATCAGCTGCAGCACGAGATCCCTGGCCAGGGAGCTTCCTGCATGGCGCAGCAGACCTCTCCTGTCTCGCCTGCAGCTCCCCTTAGCAGTGTATTTCAGTCAATCCACCTGTTTTAATCCCCACTCTCTCTCTGGTGAATCCTCTCACCACCCACACCTCTGGCCTACACCCCAGCTCTTATATGCATAAATAAATATATCTAAAATAAAAAATATATAAATTTCTAGAACTCAGGGCTGGTCACATTGTTAACCCTCACTCTTTCCCTAATGACTTATAAAGTCAACTTATAAAATTTCAAAAATAGCACTGTGTTTAATGTTTTTAAACTTATTAGAAGAGAGGGAAGAAAGAAAAAGGGAAAGAAGGAGTAGCCAGGTAGGTTAAAAAAAAAAAAACCAACACTGTGCCTCTAGCATTAAGGAAGTAAGTGTGCGCATATATACCCTTTTCGTCATTCTGTATGTCAGCGTGCACTCGGGTATCATCGTGCCTTTGCCGAGACACCACAGCTGAATTCGAAGGTTGCAGTCCATAAGAGGAAGACACACCCCTATCTCTGGATGAAGAATATTTTAAATTATCTGGGTCGGCTGATGCACTATCAGTCCTGTAAAGAGAGAAGAGTGTAAGATTAGAACTTTAAACATTTTAATAGCTCAAGTTATAAATCTTTCTTCTATACAAGCCTCTCTTCTCCCCACCTTTCCAACTTTTAAAAAATCATTAGTATATTAAGCATTCTAGTGTCTAAAATGTCTGAAGGGAAAGGGATGTATGAAATGCCAATTTGCCATCCTGCCATCCCTTTCTACTATTCTAAAGACCCATTCAGAAAGAGTAACTACCAGGAAGAGGGTGACCAACTCATCCCACTTTGCTCCAGATTAAACCAATTTCAGCACTGAAAATCCCATGTCCTAGGAACTCCCTGAGTCTCAGGAAAATGGAGACAGTTGGTCACCCTGGTCCAGAACTCTCTCCATGTGACTTGATAAAAGGTCTAATTCTTCCACAGCTCTGCTTCCAGACTGGAAAAATAGGTCTTCCTAGTCATAAAAATAAAAAAAAACACTAGCAACATTTTAGGTAGTAAGGGCGATTTGTTACCAAATTATTCCTGAAATACTGCTTTATGGCAACATGGCATTCTCTCACCTGAATTTCTAACCTGATTATTTTGTGCAGAAAAAATTATAGAAGCAAGCTCAAGAGTAAAGAAAGAACACAGTTGCAAAGCACAATTATTTTAATGTACTGCAAAATACTGGACTTAACTGAAGATTCCTCAACTACAAGGAATATCTATCAAAAGCATAAAAATGAAGAAAATGAAAGACATCAGGAATAGAATGAAGCTGAAATTAGAAGGCTACAGTCCATAATCTAATTAAAATCCAAATACTGCCTACAATAATCCCTGATACTTGGCTGTCAAAAAACAAGTGGTGCAGTCCCAGGGTAAAATTATTGTTCTTATTCAAGGATCAGTTCTTTGCCTCACAGTTCTCATCAGTAACACAGGGAGGTGAGAGGTTAATTTCTCATGAGCCTCATTCTTCCAACCATCAATCATAAGTATAAAGAAATAAAACAACACTAGCTGGTCTGTAAGAAAACATATAGAAAAAAAATTTTTTTAAAGGTTCCTCTCCTATTGGTATTTCTTCTGAGAGAAACCAGTTTCTGGGGAAAATTCACTTTTATGACACTTACTAAAAACATCTTATGAATCCATTATTATCTGGAAAATATCAGGACACTGGCAAGAGCAGAAACTAACCTATCCCTTACCCAATGCCCCTCTCCCCATGTTTAAAAATGACTGCAGTGTTTGTATACATATACCACACTTTAGAGTTTATCATTGTTTGGTTCCCCCACCCACAAAAATACTAAATAGGAAACTCTGCATAGGCTCAAATCAGACACCCTAATCTGTACTTACTGAAAGCACTATTTAATTCAGAGTACAGATGACAAATGCAATTAAACTTTATGCCAAAAGGTGGCACAAGTCTAACTTAAATTCCTAAAGCTCTCAATTTGAAGCTTGATTAAAAATTGTGACCCTAGCATACTAAAATAACTAGGGTTCTACAGTGGAGTATCCTCTTCAAACATTCAGGGATCACTAGTTAATAAACTAAGCTCAACATTTCTAACATAGGAAAAATAAGGATTACGGAATTTCAAGGGAAAAGTATTTAAATACCTATAAACTAAATGGAGCATGAGAACTTTTTAAACTAATGCAGTAACATTCTGCACGTATGCAAAAACAGAATAAAAGTGCATCTATAATAACCATAATGTACCATTAATTTTTGTAAAGAAATTGAAAAATAAACAGGTATGAGATTTCTGACAGGTTTTGAACTTGTCTGCATGTAGAGCACCTAACACAACCTGGAAAAGTAAGCTGCTTGCCAAGGAATAACATAATTCTGAAACACAAAGAGATAACAGACATCTACCAATTCTAAATATCAGCTTTTCCTGCTCTCATTGTTTATACATCACATATATTACCCTTACAATTAAAGGGTTATATTTATATATCATTATCTGGTGACATAATAGTGAACTTCCTAAATAAAAAAATCTGGGCTCAAATCCCAGCTCCAACGCTGACAGATGTGTGTGACTTTGGAGGCACGTAATCTCTGAGCCTCAGTGGTCTCTCATATTAAATGGGAATAAGACCTACCTAACATGTAAGATTAAGAGGCATAAATAAATTAGAGAATTATAAAGAAATACTTAGCTTACAGGGTACAAGCAAAGTTATTATGACCATAATACTAAATGAAATTAAGGATTCTGATCTACTAACAATGTAGAAGCAGTTCATGAGCATATAAATACAAACAAGATTTTACACTCAATACTTAGCAGCTGATTAAAAACTCTTCAATAAAGACATTAAGAAACTGCTAACAACGAATCCATTCTAACTAAAAATCATTTAATTTTAGTGATAATCATTTAATTAAGAACTTCCTAACTGATGAAAATACAAATTTTTAAATCCCATGAGTTATGAGCACCAAGATTATTTTTCTGTAACTTGAATTATCAGAAATATAACAAAAATTCACACTAGGCTAGAATGCTGTCTCAGAACTGTGGAAAAACTCTAGTTGCCAAGTTCTTCTAAAACAAACCAATCAAAACATACTTAACCACAATTCAAGTCAGAGATATTATGAACCAAAACACAAAATGGTTCAGCATTTATATGAAACCTCTACTTTTATAATATCTAGAATGCTTAGGTCTCAAAAAAAAGAAAAAGTCAATATCAGGCTGTTAGCAGCAACAAGATCATCCCAGACCAATAAATAGAAAACTATTAAAGAACGGAAATGAGCACTGAAAATGAGGCAATCAAAGGCACAAAATAGAAAATGCAGATTTGAACTCAAAGAGGTAGTTACAAGGGCTGGAAAAGCTATCATCTGCCAGAATTAGTGTCTCAATTTAGTTATAAAAGAAAATGTATCTGTTAAGACTAAGAATCCTAGCAAGAATCCAAAAATACCTCTAGTCCCTTTAATACTCTAAAAATATTTTGGAGAGAGAAAAAAAAGGAAATGCATAAATTTACCCCAAAATGATTAAACTGAAGTTAAAGCCTGATGTACATGCCACATGAGAGGTAAGTTTCTAAAGCTCATACCTCAAAAATCGCATACTGTATAATATGGAGCCTTTGTGATGTTTTGCATCAAGTCAATCTGTAAGACAGTAGTTACAATATTAGTGAAGACAGTGGGTTAAAACATTTGTTGTTCAAACATGAAGCAAATATCACTCATGGGTTAGGTGCTTTTAGTTGAACTATGGTCCTCTGGGGTTCATATGCTGAAGCAAAAATTGAGATGGAAAGCCACCCGATGCCTTAGAGGCAGGAAAGTCTTAAGGTAGCAACCAAAAGGTTTTTAGTACATAAGAGAATTTAAATGTTAACTATTACATACGAATCACATGCAAATATATAGTACCACTCATTTTAGTTACCTATTCTCAACATACGGAAAATGTAATCAATCTAAGAGGTCATTCATTTTGATTGACCCAAATGCTCAAGCCTCCTATCAACAAGCCACCCTGGATTAGGGGTTGCATCTGCTGGCTAAGTGTGACATCCAGTGGTCCAAAAAGCCACTCTGGAAGCATACAGTCAGGGATTCTCTATTAGGAAGCATTTCCATAAAGCACCCCAAAATGACTTGATGCAAACACCACGCCTAGTGGTGCCAGAGGAATTAGCATCATATTGCTTCAAGTTGTTTTAATAACTAGGCTTATTAAGGGATTTTGCTTTTGTGGTAAGATCTAATTTGTAATGGATAGCAACCAGGAAATAAGGTTTGCAGTAAAGTCAATGAGGTGGGAATGCATTTATTCTCTAAGCAATGGTACACAAAGATAGTGTCACTATCACAAAGCAGCTGCAGGATATATGCTGTGTTTTTTCTTTCATATTAATAATACCACATAAAAATGATGTATCTTTCAGAAATAAATTCAAGGTTATCCCTCCAATGTCTTACTCACCTTCTTTTAGACATGCTTTTCATGAAGGATAAAAGGTAAAACTATTCATATGCTAAGCCTTATGTACATCACTTTTATATTTAAAATATTTGTACTAAAATATAGGTCTAAGACTTAAAAGGGGAGGCTCAGTGACACTTCATTATATAAAACTCTTCCCACAGGAGAAAAGAGCTGAAATTAATAAATAGAACTGAACCATCAAGCTAAAACTATATATGAGTTTACATCACTTTTGCAATATTGGAATATGAACAGTTATTTCTTGACAAAACTTCTTTAGCTACTTAAGTATTAGATACCTCCAGTACCAAATCCTAATTATCTATTTATGGATTCTTGGTTACCAATTTTTAATCATTAATCAAACTCTCAACTTGTGGTTACTGTAGACAAAAAATAAAAACAGCTATTGTAAAGTTATAAAGAATTTTACTTTGCCCAAAGAGAGTTCTGGCATCTACCCTTGGTTTCTGGAGGATAATCTTTAAACTCCTGGAACATCCTGCCTGCTACTAAGAGCATCCTTTTTCACCTGGAGGCTCTCGTCACGCCAGAAAGCATAACAATGTGATCAATGGCAGGGACTTCGAGTCACATAAATCAGCTATACCTTCAAGGGGCTGGAGACCAAGTTCAGTTAAGGGGGCAGTAAATCATGGGGCTCCAATAAAAACTCTGGAATCCAAAGATAGGCTGAGCTCCCCTACTTGATAAAATTCCATGCATGTTGTCAAACATCAATACCAGGGAAGTAATACTGTTCAGGACTCCATGGGAAGAGGAAAACTGGAAGCGCCACATTTGGAACTCTCCTGGACTCTGCTCTAAGCACCTTTACTCTCAGAGAGTCTGTTTCCTTTAGCTGTAATAAACTGCCACCATGAGTAAACCACCTTTTCATGAGTTCTGTAAAACTTCTGTTGAGTTATCCAACCAAAGACTAGCCTGGGGGAGTTCCAAACTTACCACCGCTGTCAGAAATGAGTGATCTTATGGACCATGCGCCCTCTTAAGTCTGCACCAATATTTGAAACACTCTGAACCAAATCTTTAAAGATTATTAATTTTATTTTTAATAGCATCTTTAGCAAACATAAGATTTTACTTCAGTATAGTTTATGTTCCTTCCAAGAAACCTCCAACACCCTCTAGTTAAATTAACCAAAAGGAACAAAAAAGCAAGTAACTGTAGGACAGTACTAAATCAGATTTTAACCTTTGCTGCATGATGTGCACAATTGTCTTCGGTGAAAAGATTGGTAAACACCACCAGTTCTCTGACTATAACTGGTCTTCAATGCTGCCCAGGCTTTCCTCACCAGGTTCTCTTCTTTCCACAACAACTTCCAAACTTTCCACACTCTCCTTCTCAGAGCCACTACCAGTGTGGATGACTTTACAGAGTCCTCCCTTCATGAAAAATACAAGCAGTTCTAACAATGTTATCTACCAAGCCTGGTAAGACAACTTACCAGAAGTTTAATCTCAATTCTTTTTAATTTTAAATTGAGATACTATTGACATGTAACATTATATTAGTAACAAGGTACACAAGGTAATTCAGTATTTGTATGTATCATAAAATGATCACCACAGTAAAGCTAGTTAATATCCATCACCATGTACAGTGACAAATTTTTTCCTTGTGATGAGAACTTTTAAGATCTACTTTCAGCAACAACTTTCAAATATACAAATGCAGTATTAACAATACTGTGTATTTATAATAATATAATGGTATCATTACCATGCTATACATTATTACCTTTCTTATCCCATTAAATATTTAACATAATCCTACTTATTGCCATCTTATAGATGAGGCAACTGACCTAAGGTTGCATAGCTTGTAAAAGGCAGAGCAAGAACTCAAACTCAGTTCTAACTTTAGAGTTCTTCAAAATCCACCACTAACTTCCAAAATAGTACATAAGTGCATACACGGCCATTCTTCTCATCACCCTCCCATAATTTAACAAGTAAATCTCCTATCTACATAACTTCCAGACCCATACACTTCCCCCCTCTTCCCCCTGAGATATCTCACTTTCCCACTACTTATCACATATCAACAACATATGAACACTCTCGTCTTTCATTACAAAAAAAAAAAAAAAACTCTCTAACTCCCCTTTTTCTAATTCTAATTGTCTAGGTCAAACTTCTTGAGAAAAAAATTTCTTGCCTGCCTTCCACACTTCAACACTTACTATAATCTGGGTTCCACACCCTTAACACTCCATTGAAACTGTTTGTGTCAAAGCAGAAACTTCCACTCATGGCCTACTTGTCTTTAAAATCCCATAAGCCTTTTTTTCAGTTCATCTTGCTCAAAGCCCTCTGATGACTTGTATTTGACAAATGTCTACTCACACTCTTTCTCAATGTCACTCTAAGAAGTTTATTTTTTTAGTAACTTTAATTCCAGTGATTCTTTTTCCCAATCCAAGTACTTTCTTCCTTCCTCACAATCTTCTTTATCGGCTTAGATTTTAAGGTCTGTCATTTCTATCACACTTCTGCCGAACCACTTAACCTCACTTAATATTTTCCTCACGCCAACCTGCTAAAATTCCAACCCTGAACAGACCCAATTATCCATCACTTACCAATAAGCACACTCCTAGGCCCACCAACGTTAACCTCCCATTCTCTACTTGCACTATGCAGACCTTCTCCATTCTCTTTAGAGTCCAACACACTCGCATAATTACCTCCTATGTGCACACACACACACACACACACACACACACACACACACAGTGTCACACTCTCTACTTTAAGAAAAATAAAAGCTACCAAAACACATCTGTACCCAATTGGCCCCAAAACAGGATTCCATCTAATTCCAGCTTCTCTTAATTTTTCAAATACTCTTTCTCCAAGGTAGTCCATCTTTCCCACAAAATACGCTCTTCCTAAACATGTAAAATCTTCTGCCTCCCATTTAAAAGTACAAAAACATACTTTAAAAACACGCATACATAAAAAAACAAACTCCACCAATCCCAGATGACTTTCTAACAATCGGACTTCACTCTGCTGTCAAAGTAACAGTATGGCTACTTCCCGCTCCTATTTTTCCAACTCTACCTGTTCCTCAATCCACAGTGTTCCAATTTCTGCCCCATCACTTTCAGAAAAAGCAAATATGACCTCTGGGTTGCTAGATCCAAACATACTCAGGGCTACTGAGTAGGGCTGAGAAGCTTGCAGCCTGCATAGAGATGCCTTGCAGAGGAGTGAGGTGGACTGAATGAAAACCTTTTTAAAATTCTTACAAATAAACATCTGTGCTCAGATCCTGAGAATTCAAAGTAACCAGATTCTTCCCTTCCTTTAGCTTATGGGATGTTACACTCTGTATTTCTTCATATCTCTCTGGCTTTATTTTCTCAGGAAACCTGCTCAGACTCTTTTACCAAATCATTGTGTGTTTCTCAAAGCCTAACTTTAGGCTACTCCAGTCAGCTCATTCTGTACTGTCTCCTCTCAATTCATTCTACAGCAGTAATTATGACCTGTATGCCATCAACTCCCAAATCTAGGCCTCCATCATAGAAGTTCACAATGAGGTCCAGATCTATACACCCTAATATTCAAAAAACAATCTCAGTGTTCTAATGCCTCAGATACAATGGAGTCCTTTCCTCCTGGAATTCTGTTTTAATAAATGGTACCATCATCAGGTGCTTTCTAATTAGTGGCACTATTTGATTAGTCAGTCATAGTATGTCTCCCACCTTCAATTCTCATCTCTAACCTGTATTCCTTGCATGATGCAAAAATTCTTTAAAAAATACAAATCTGACGTACATCCACTGTCCTTATAATCCTACATTCTCTACTTCCCTTTCCAGCTAAATGTCTATCAATCAACCCTTTTACATGCTATGCTCCATCCATCCTAATCTTTCAGTGCCACAGAATTACTGTGTTCTGACTCTGCCTGGAACAGCTTTGTGCTCATTAGTCATCAAACCTAGCTAATTTATCCATCAAGCTTCAGCTTTCCTTTAGGAAGTTTCAAACCCTCCTGGGGCTGGCTAAGAGTCTGCTATACATGTGCTACCAGAGAAGAGTGAAGTTCCTTCACTCTTATACCATTTGAAAAGTTTACTGCAAGAGAATAAGTATCAGAAAGGCAGGGGTCCATCAATTTTGCTTATCATTGTACTCCCATTGCCTGGATAACATATAAATCACTTGCTGAGTAAATAATTGCCTATTATCATAACTGGGACCTTTCTCTTGACCCTAGAACACAAGCCCCTGAACCCAACATAACCTAAACACTAACTTTTATTCAGGATTCAACCTGTAATCCACTCTTCTCCAAAACGTTCTACTGAAACCAGTATTTTCTTGATCATTTACTCCAAGAGCATTAACTAAGAGCTACCTATTCCAAAAACTGAAATAAGACAGTGCCAACCATCTAAGAATTTACAATCTAAAAAAAAAGAACTCTACTATAAGTCCAAATATAAAATGCTCTGTGGTTTCAGAGAAAATCCCTTCATTCAGCTCCTTCCTCAAACTCAAAGAGCACCCAAAGTGTGTATTACACTAGCTCGTACTTAATCACAGTTATGTACTAGCATCAATCTGCTTACTTGTTTGAGATGTTATTATTGGGAGGTATATGGTACACCAGACCTTTCCTAAGGAAAAATCATCAGCATAGTGGTTGCTGCATGAAGATGGAAAATGGACAAAGAAACAAAATGTAGTCAACACATACACTAAACTACTACTCAGCCATTAAAAATGAAGTAATGATTCCTGCTATGACATGGATTAATCCTGAAAACAAACAACATGAAAGAAGCCAGACACAAAGGTTACATATTGTATAACTCCATTTACATGAAATATCCTGTATGGGAAAGTCCACTGAGAAAGTAAATTTGCAGTTCCCAGGGGTTGAGAGGAGGAGAGTGACTGTTACAGGATTTCTTTTTGGAGTACACTGTAAATGCCCTTAATACCAATGAATTATAAAATGGTAAACTTTATGCATACTTTACCACTAAGAAACAATTATCTATGACACTCCTGAAAAGACAAAATGGCGAGGGGAGTGAGCTGGGGGAAAAGGCTACAAAGAAGTCAAGGAAATTTGTGGAGATGATGGAACTATTCTATAGCTTGATGTGAGGGTCGTGATTACGCTACTGTATGCATTTGTCAAAACTCAGAGAACTACAGAGCATGTAAATTACACCTCCAAACACTAAACTTATTATTTCATGTCTTATGTGGCCCACCTCACTTAGCCATTCCAAACGGAAAAGCAAAAATGCAGGACCGGCTTAAAGTCACTGGGCTGAGGACTATGCTAAGGACTGTTGGTGTCTGAATTAACCAACCAAATGTTAAGAACTGCTGGAACTAACAACTTTGAGAGGATTAACTCAAGAAGTACAGAAACAAACAAAATAGTACACCTGTACTAGTTAAAAAAAAAAAAGGCTAAAAAACACAAATTTCTAGCACAGTAGCAACTTTACTCTTTAGCAATGCCTGAGATAGTTCTCCCAGCATTTTTTAAATAGTTGTTTAAGTTAATACAGCATGTCTACCCATCTTGACACTTTCAAAATTGTTGTCACTGAGAAAACACCAAAAAATTTAAACAAGCACAGGGCTGGTTGAGACAGATACATGAAATCCACTGATAATTTAAGTATTCAGAGGTTCTGTGCCTTATCTGCATAAATTAATATCTTACCAGGTTAAGAATATTGGCAGTTACAAAAAGCTGGTATGCTTTTGGGCCTCCCTGGTGGCACAGTGCTCAAGCGCTGTGCTGTGGAGCTGTAGGCAGCTTCCACACGAGTTCACCCCGGCAGGGGAGATTCCCACATGGCACAGCAGACCTCTCCTGCCTCGCCCACTGCTCCCCTCAGCAGTGTACTTCTGTCGATTTTCCTGTTCTGCTCCACACTCTGTCTCTGGTGAATCCTCTTGCCACCCCACGCCTCTGGCCTGTACCCTAGCTTGTATGCATAAATAAATAAATCTTAAAATCTGGTATGCTTTTAATTTTTTTTTACTTATTTATTTATGCATGCAAGAGCTGGAGTATAAGGCCAGAGGTGTGCGGGGTGAGAGGATTCACCAGAGAGAGAGTGGGGAGCAGAACAAGCAGACTGACTGAAATACACTGCTGAGGGGAACAGCACGGAGACAGGAAAGGTCTGCTGGGCTATGTCGGTCAGCTCCCTGCCCGGGATGGAGGATAGAACTCTTGCTGCAATGGCTGCTGATAGCTTCATTGTGCTAAGACCTAACCCCTTTCCCCACCAGGGAGGCCCCTAAGCTTTTAATCTTGAACACAAACATGAATTCAGTACATAGTATTTAACAAAAATAACTTCTTTATGCTAAATAACCGTTTACCTAAGACTCCTGAATCTATGACTACACGTTAATTTGACTCACTTTCTCCTGGCCTGTATTTTTAACCCCAAGCTAGCTTACTGCCTTAAAAAGAAACCCTGCTTCAGCTCCCATTTGCATCACTTATCTTCCCCTTTTGTCAGCAAGTCCTGGAAGTACTTTAGAAACATCCCATTCAGCCTGGGAAATTGCCAAGATTGAAAGGAAATCTCTTACTCCATGACCTCCCTAGCAGAGGAAGGACAAAAAGACTAAAAGTCTACAAAGAAACATGTCACACCCCCCTTCACCCCAACCCCACAGGCTCTCCAGTTAAATGACAAACACAGTTCATTAGGACAGGGAATATTAAGACTCACTAAAATTAAACACTACAGGAATCCTAAAAGAAAGTCTTGAAACCAAACTAGGATTCTATAATCAAGGAAAGGCAGAGTGTTTTATTAAATAAGAAATGTGTGCAACCAACTTTTAAAAGTCCTGAAAACAGGTAAATAATGAACGTAGAATTAGTATGATAAAATCCCACTAGATAATAATATGCAAGCATATCCCCAAGGGACTATGCTTGTGAGATTCTCTAACAATTACATTATTTTCACCTTCCCTTTTAAAACAATCCTAAAAAGTACTGTGGTCTCCTTTAAAAATAAATGTATTATGTAATAAATAACACTTTTTTTCACAGGTTAGACTGGTCAAGAAAAATGATGTGACTGCCCAAATTCACTCATAACACATTAAGAAAAAATACTATACAATGTAAACATGAGAACATTTAAAGAAAACTATTACCAAGCTAGGCACTACTGCCATTATGATATGGTACTTACTTTAAAAATCTTGGGCACAGGGCCTCCCCGGTGGCGCAGCGGTTAAGCACTGCGCTGTGGTGCTGTCGGCAGCAGCGACGCGAGTTCGACGCCCGGCCGCGGAGAATCCCACATGGTGCGGCAGACCTCTCCTGCCTCACCCGCTGCTCCCCTCAGCAGTGTATTTCTGATCTGCCTGTTCTGCTACCTGCTCCATCTCTGGTGAACCCTCTCGCCGCCCCACGCCTCTGGCCTGTACCCCAGCTTGTATGTATAAATAAAATAAAATCTTAAAAAAAAAAAAAATCTTGGGCACAGTCAAGGTTTGCGGGCATCAAAAAAGCATTAGTTGGAGCCTCCCTGGTGGCGCAACGGGTTAATTCTCAGCACTATGAAGTGATCCGCAGCACTACAGCACTAGTTCAATCCCCAGCCAGGGAGCTTCCCACATGGCAGCAGACCTCCCCTGCCTCTCCCACTGCTCCCCTCAGCAGTGTATTTCAGTCAATCTGTCTGTTCCGCTCCCCACTCTGTCACTGGTGAATCCTCTCACCACTCTGCACTTCTGACCTACACCCCAGTTCTTGTATGCATAAATAAATCTTTAAAAAAAATTTTTAACCAAAATTAGTCAACCATGCATCTTTTAACATTGAACATCTTAAATACAATGACAAATATGGAAAAAAGACACAATTTCAAATCCCACACCAGTGATTCTCAACAGAGACATTTATCAGAAATATCTTTAAGGCACTCTCAAATTATACCCATGAATCCTGTACCCCAACCTTCTTGAGAAATAAATATGCCGTAGAGAAGAATCATCAAAGTTCTGGTTCCACTTCTAACTCTGCCATGGTAATTATACTATGTACTCAGGATTCCTCGCTATACCTCTAACAACTCCTCTAAGGACACATTTCCTTAGGAATCGTGGGGTAGGAAATACACTGTTAAAACCAAATTGGTAAAAAAGAATACTACCTATAATCAGAGGTAAAATATTTATGGTAAACCCTCCTGGTTAAGCACTGGGACCTCTTTTTCAAAAGTGATCTTGAAATAACCATTTCCTACTACTTAAGCATAAATAAAAAGACGAAGTCTTCTAAATCAAATAATTGGGAAAGGAAGATACTTTTTTTTGGTATTTTTAAATTTATTTATTTATATATTTACATCACTGTTCATTTTTGAACAGTATTTGCTTTCTCCTCTCAGGTTTAGTTCCCGTAAAACTCCCACTAGCAATTCACCAGGGCGCCATCCCCATCCTCTCTGGTGCTCTTCCCTCCCCGTTTTGATCCCTTCTCCTCACCCCTTCCCTGCAGAATGTCTAATTTATAGTTGCCTGTTAATTTTGGTGTGTTTTTTTTTCCCTGACCCCTTATTTGGTTCTCCTATATTCCTCCTTAAGGAAGATACTTCTAGGAATCTTCAGTTTTTTTAACTGCAGGAAATTTTATGAAATGAAGAGTTTGAGTTAGACACAGAAACATACTAGTAGCAGCAATCAAGAGGCAGGAAACAATGCCCCCACTGTGTTTAGCAGTAGTCTGAAATATATTAAAAGTATTTAAAGTATTTAAGCTTAAGAAAGCTATAAAAACCACTCAAAATCATCACATAAGTACGCACTTTAAATCCACAATGTCTATACAGAACTATCTCTTGTTACTTTTTACACTAAACAAACTTTAATCAGATTGATTTAAGTGGTTTAAAGTAAGAACCTTTCATGCTTCCCTTTTATAACAAAAGAGAAAAATCAATGTTTCTAAATCTGAAGTTCCTCAGGAGATGGAATTTATTCACTGAGTAATTTACAGTGCCGTAATTTAAAATGGTGCGAAAATATCATGATAGCTTAATACAGTATATACATTCTTAAAATATTAGAGAATTTCATTAATTTCTGCATCTGTTTAGAAGATACAAGTGGTTCTTTTTTTAAGTACTTCACACTATAATACCGGTATTATATCCTTTCCATGATGCTATGATCCAGCCTCCCTACTCTTTTTTTAAACAAATATAGCACAACTCCTTTAAAATAATAACTCCTTTTAAAACACACATATTAGACTGGGGAAGGTGGGACAATACAGATTCAACCGGCATTCTTATAAGAATTGGTTCTTAAATTCCAACTATACAATAAAATTGTTAAGCAAGGTAAAAGCTACCTTTTAATCTACCATTTCTTTAATTCCATTTGCACCTGCCCTCCAATATATGAAATAGTCACAAAGATTAGATTATTTTTATTGGCTCATAATTTCACCTGGTATTAGGTTCTTAAGTGTGGATAATAAGATGGGGGGTGGAGGAATCTACATACTGCTCTTATGCCAACATTAAACAGGCTTGTAGCCTAATGGAAGGACACTAGAAAATGCAGAAAAAGAACCACCTCTACATTGGAGGGCAATTAATGACATCTCCAACAATATCACAATGCCCTATGCCATACTTAACAGAAATTTAAGTTATGCACTTCCAAACACACCACATACTCACCCCTCTCCCCACTAAGAGACTTGACATAAACACCCTTGATGAAAATTTTAGAAGTCACTACACACACATTCTTTAATACTAAGAGTACTAAAAGGAAAAACAGAATAACTGAACTAGAATCAGAATGTGAGCATATGGGTATGTGTAGTAAATTCTGAAACTTTGTAAGCAAGAGATAAAGAGGAAGGTTCTCTGAAATTCCAACTTGATTCAGATACGGCAACATACAGTATTTGTATAGCAGTTTAACAGCTTTGAAAGTAATTCCCCAAACTTTCTCTCTAACCCTTATAACTCTACATCTTAAGGCAAGAATTAACTTCTCAGAGGAACAGATAACAGTGTTAGTACAACAGACCTTTGTCTTTCATTCTTAGTCCACTGCTATTTTCCTAACAGCATCCTAAAGGAGCAATACTTAAAAAAAAAAAAAAAAAAAAAAAAAAAAAAAAAAAAAAAAAAAAAAAAAAAAAAAAAAAAAAAAAAAAAAAAAAAAAAAAAAAAAAAAAAAAAAAAAAAAAAAAAAAAAAAAAAACCAGAAACAACCCACACACACATTCTTAAAAATAAATACACCTCATCGAAGAATCTAAAACAACCTTAGCTTCTAATTCTAACTTCTCCAATGTATTTACACAACAGCAAGTGGATTTTTAAATGAACTAAGAGTGGGAAAAGAGTGGAGGGAAATTTACACTATTGCTGTAAACTTTATTTCCTCAATAAAATTACAACAAAAACATAGAGGATACTAGCATTATAGTAACCACACAAGATAGGCCACTTTAAAGTTTCTTGCACAAAAATTTCAGTCAGCCAATTACCCACATATGCAACCTTTATTAAGCATAAGTTCATTTTAATTTCAACGTTTTCAAAAATCTTTAGATACCATATATTAAAATGTTATCAGTGTTTTATTTTTTTTTTAAGATTTTTATTTATTTATACATACAAGCTGGGGTACAGGCCAGAGGCATGGGGCGGCGAGAGGGTTCACCAGAGACAGAGTGGGGAGCAGAACAGGCAGATCAGAAATATACTGCTGAGGGGAGCAGCGGGCGAGGCAGGAGAGGTCTGCCGCACCATGTGGGATTCTCCCCGGCTGGGCGTCGAACTCGCATCACGTGCTGCCTACAGGACAGCCCCGCAGCACAGCACTCAACCGCTGCGCCACCAGGGAGGCCCCATTATCAGTGTTTTAAAGAATGATAATTATTTTAGAATTCTAACTCAAGTCCTTCAAAAACAATACAAACTAGGTCTTAAAGCAGAGTCTTTCAAACCTGACTCATGAAGACTAATCTCAAGTTTCATAATCCTGCTACTGGGACACCTGTTACATTTCATATTTCTCCATATACATCCAAAGAATATAAGGACAGACAAGAAAAAGGTTCAATGATTTTAGGGAAGAAAATCCAGGGTATGTTTTCTTTTTAATTAAATTTATTCAACTGCATCATACAATATCATACTGATGATCAGCTTTAGATCTTTTTAGTCATCTAATCAGAAAATAATTTCATTCTATAAAAAGGACAGAAAGTGGGCCTCCCTGGTGGCACAGCGGTTGAGCGCTGCGCTGTGGAGCTGTCGGCAGCGCGCGATGCGAGTTCGACGCCCAGCCGGGGAGAATCCCACATGGTGCAGCAGACCTCTCCTGCCTCGCCCGCTGCTCCCCTCAGCAGTGTATTTCTGATCTGCCTGTTCTGCTCCCCACTCTGTCTCTTGTGAGCCCTCTCACCGCCCCACGCCTCTGGCCTGTACCCCAGCTTGTATATATAAATAAATAAATCTTTAAAAAAAAAAGAAATGAAGCAAATAAACTAAATAAAGCAATAGTGAACTTTAAAAAAAAAAAAGGACAGAAAGTATGACAGCTTTCCATTTTTCCTGTCTACATTCTGGCAAATCGCATCTCAGAAAACAACACAGAATCTGTCATTGAGGCAATGAATCTAAAATTTCAGTGTTAGAATAAAAGCAAATCTGGAATCAAGTTCTAATTTCAGGCAAGAAATTCTGGGGAACATATCAGGATTATAAAGAAAACCTTCAAGATCCTGAATAGCCAAGAGTAATGGTTTGCTTCAATGAACTAAGTATTCCAAGATTAAAGCTAAAATTTGTAACACACTCAACCCCACGTGACATACACGTCACATGCACAGATCTTCTAATATTAGAGATTAAAATGTTAAGAGTACAGTTTTTTGTTAAAAATTTGGGCCTCCCTCGTGGCCTATGGGTTAAGTCCCCCAGAGATTGCCTGGGTTCAATCCCCAGCAAAGGCGCTAACTCACATGGCCAGGCAGACCTCTCCTATCTCATCTGCTACTCCCCTTAGCAGTGTATTTCAATAGATCTGCCTGTTCTGTTCCCCACACTGTCTCTGGTGAATCCTCTCTCACACACACCCCTCACATCTGCGGTCTGTGAAAATTAATAAAAACTAATAAATACATTTTAAAAAGACAAATGTAAGTGTAAAGAGCTTCATTTATAAAACATTGCTGGGTCTCCCTGGTGGTGCAACGGGTTAAGCACAGCACTATGAAGCTATCCGGAGCCACTGCAGCACAAGTTCAATACCTGGCCAGGTCTGGTGCAGACCTCTCCTGCCTCGCTCGCCTACTGCTCCCCTCAGCAGTGTACCTCAGTCCATCTGACTGTTCCGCTCCCCACTCTGTCTCTCGTGAATCCTCTCACACACACCCCACACACCTCGGGCCTACACCCCAGTTTGCATGCATAAATAAACCAATCTTAAAAATAAATAAAAATAAAACATTGCCGATGCTGTCAAATATGGAGGGAAAACTAAAATGTCACCACCTAGTCCAAGGCATATTTATTAGTGGATCCTTCTCCCTAATAAACAGTAAAGGTACAAATACGTTGGATGCCACCCCAAAATAAGGATCTAGTACATACTAACTTTCATTAATCTGCAGGCAAATAAATGAATATACAATTACGTTGTGCTACTGTAGAGCCATTAATAATTTTCTTGTAGATCTATAAAAGCATTACTGAGCCTTTCTAAAAAGGGTAAAGGGAAAAAGTAATGTCTTAATATTACTTTTGTTTGAGTAATATATTTTGTCAAGTAATGTATTAACAAAGTAGCAGCAGAACTTAGGAACTATACTTTCTGGTATAGTTCTTATACCAGAAATGCCTCTTAAAAAGATTTTTAAATGACACCAAAAGTCTGTAAAAGGCTTTTAAATAACAAACATGCAGTGTCAGACATATTATGAATAATAAAAAAGCAACATTAATCTCTAAAGGAATAAATTTTAACAGGAATACAATTTCCATTTTTTAAAAGATATGAAGATTAATAACAATTCACTCTGTTTAGAAATCTGTTTATTCTGGAAAATTTGGGTTTCAGTCATTCCCTAATCAACAGGCAAACAACTGGCAAGAGGTTTCTTTCCTCAGGACAACAAATGAAATGCCAGAAAGTTCAACCCAGTGCCTAACTTTTTAATGATTACATTAAATAATGTACAAATGAATACAATAAATATGGGGTAAGATATCTATGTACAGAACTTTAAATATGTGAAGATATTAATTTTTATAAAATATGTGAGCATTTTTTCAAGATGAGTAAATCCTTGGTAGTAAATGACCATATACTTTCTTCTGTGAAAGATCTGGCCACTTCAATCCCCTGGAACATTGTCTCTTCAAACCTGTTCAGTTTGTTTAAATTGCTGCCTCAGGCTAACCAGGCTGCAGTTCAAGGAAGGCCCCTCAAAGGCCTTCTACAATAACAGTGTTGTAAACTCTGGGGTTAACTCTAAATACAGAAACAAACTTGCAAAATTCCATTTTATTTATTTATGTAAGGAAGGATACACTAAGAGTGTATAGTATGTATCAACGCACTAGTAGGAAAGAAGTGAAAGGATTATACAAGATGCATGTACATATAAGGATGTTTTATTGGGAAGACACCTAAAAAGTTCAGGTAGTGGTAAGTGCTATAGAGAAAAGCCACAGAGAAATGTTAGAGAAGGCTATTTCTTCTGAGGGGGTAAGATTCAGGCTGAGAAAGCAAGTACCAGGCCCAAAGTCTCTGCACACACAAAGACCATAAGGCAGAAAAGAGAGCAGGGACTTCTTTAGAGCAAGTAAAACATTGGGGCATGAGGGAGGGTGACTACAGATGATTCATTTAGGTTCAGCTCAAGGACTTAAACTAGTTGGGGGAACAAATGATAAGGACAAAGCTTTCTCAGTATGACCTGTTGCAACAAGTTTCATTGAGAGGGATCAGAGGACAAAGAGCAGGGGTCTTCATGGATGCACAGGCTTAGACTGGGGAGAGCATGAAAAGCAGCTCAGCAACACAGGAATAAACTTAGCCAAGGAGAAGAGTACCTCTATGTTCCAAGACTTGTCCAAGCTTAACGATGGTTCTACCATCTGAAACTGTTTTCACAGGGATTCTTCAGATATTTTAAGTATGTTTATAGCAAACGAGGAATAATGGAAATGTTTATGATGTTATCCTAAGAAACTCTTAAGTTGGTAATAAATCATAAGATGATACTCAAAGATTTCCCTTCTATGAAAAACATTACGGCAAAATCTGACTACACAGCTAGGATTTGGGTTTTTCTGTGGGGCGGGGAGATGTAATCCAACCAAAAAGTCACTGGGTAGCTGTTCGTCCTTGTTTACACAGGCATATACATTTATTAAATTTCTCTGTACGCAAGCACCTATACATATATATGTTATCTAAAATACCACAATGGAATTCAAAAAAGAATTCAACTCAAAGAGGAAAAGTACACTCAATCAACTAATAGAAAGTGGAGCAGAAACTGATATTAAAACACACATCTCTACATCAAAAATTCTTCATGAATTTAATAGGTTACACTCTCCATCTTAATAAAAGTTAATAAAAGCATGGACATTTCATATAGGAAGGAATTAAACCACAAAATGCCTTCAATCTTTACTGTTAGACCTGTATACAAAAGCGGGTATATTTTATTTTGTATTCACCGAAATAGAATGGGTTCTGAGAAAACTTTAAAGACAGCCAAAGACAACTAAAACAACAGTATGAAGACACCAAACAAATGACAGCTTGTGTGAATTCACAAAGCGAAGCCCAATGAAAGGAGCCTCAGGGACTTATTTGAGGTGATCTGAATAAGGAAAGAAAGGCAAGTAAAAGTGTCTACTACATAACACGCAGTGAATGAAGGAAACTTTAAATCAAAAGTTGCGAGAATTTAGAATTCCCAAAACACCCATGGACCACACTCCATTTTAAATGTCTGACCATTCTACAAAATGTAAGTGAACTGGTGTGAATAGATTATCACTTTAGTGATCATCCTCAACACCAGGTAATAGGGGGGGGGGGGGGGGGGGGGGGGGGGTCATGATTTTTCTGACAATACAATATATGAGGGGCTTAAGGAAATTCCCACATAGTGGGCTGAATACTTTGAATTTAAAACATGAGTTATAAACAGAATAGTCAGGTCCTTAGCAGTCTCTTATCTAGACTGTTGTAACTGCCTACTAATTTGGTTACACATAACTTTAATTTTCCTAAATTATGCTACTACTTCCCTGCTGTAAAACTTCAATGTTTCCCTAAAATCATTCCAAACACACAAACAGTACCAATACAGTGCTGATCTTATCTCTTATCTGTGACACCCCTCCAAGTGACACCCGTTCTAACCAAAGTGGGAATTATCAACTTGCATTTTGCCATCTCCCTAATTTGTTTTTTAAACACCCCCTAAATTTACTGTTAAAGTAGCACAGACCAATTTCACAATCCCACTTCCCCCTATTCAACTGCGTAGTTTTCCCTCCTGGAACTCTCCAGGTTTTAAACTGTTTATCACATATAAAAACAATTACACCACAAACTGTATCACAATTAATATCATTATAATACTTAACATTTTACAAAGCTCTTCCTTTTAATTGAAATAACATTGGTTTATAACACATAGCCTTTTCTTATCTTCCACACTAATCTATAACTTCCTTAAAGATAGTGGCTCTGTTACAAAAACCTGAAAGCACCAATATCTCCCAAAGTGGATATAATTCAATTTCACTGCATTAAAATATTTCATCATCTCCTATTATTAAAAAAAAAAAAAAACCTTCAGTTATATCCCTAAATTTAAAAGGAATGAAGAGAGGGAGGGAAAAAGATTTAATTTAAAGAAACAATTACCAAATGTTCCATAAGGAATGGTCAATTTTATAATGGAAAAACTATACTTTCCCCAAAAATTATACACTCATATGCAATTAACTGGGGAAGAAAAAAAACAAAAACAAAAACCTTTCTGTACTTGGAGATCTTTGAGGTACAGAATTAGTAATCACTAAATTCTATTTAACTGAAGTTCTTTTTACAGTTATAAAATATGTAATGCCACTTAATTTTATCTTAATTTTATCCTTCATGTATATTTTACAATATTATGTCATCAGATACTGTATTACTATATTATGTATCAGACACTAGACTCAGAAAAGGCTAAATTGATAACTGTAAGCTTTTAAAGTCCAGATTCTTACGAAGTCAGACATTCTAGTTTCTAGCTTGTGTCTTCACAGCACTCTTACCTGTCTTTGGTCTGTGACAAGAGAGGATAAAGGTTCTTATACTTTTGAGAAATTTATTCTGTCTACTTTTTAACCCAAAACAAAAGCTATTTCTAATACAGTTTCACCTTTCAGAATTATAGAAAGATCTTAAGTTTGGACATAAGAAACCTAACATATACCTGTCAAAGACCTAAACTCCCAAGTGCGTAAGTTAAATCTTTTCTGTTGACCCGAATGCTTCCTTTTGTTTGAACTAACCTATACTTTTACTCCAATGTCAAATTAATCATGCCACTTTGGAATATTAAAATGTACAATAACTAATTATACTCTGAATTTTAAAACAAACCATTCTAATCTCTATCCATCTGGGAATGGTACAACTGCAAGATTACATCCCAAAATCCAAAGTCAAGATAAAGACAGACTGGCTAAGTGGCAATGCTAAAATCTAATTACTTGCCTAACAATTCTTAAAAATGTTAACTGAGTGCACAATGAAGGAAAAGCAGCCTACCTGTCAGTGCTATATACGTTCTGCTAAAGGTATGCGTCCAGCAAGGTGGGCCTGCTCCGTTGCCATATGACATTCATGTATTCAGCCACCTGGAACATTCCCTGTCAGTACATGTGAAGTAGATCATGTGTGACCATGATCAACTCAACAGCCAGTTTCCAGACTAAATGACAAAGTAACACTAAAACTGACATGAATAGTTCTAAATCTCACTTTTTCAAAAGCATAAATCCAGAAAAATAAAGCCAAGAAAAGATTAAATAGCACGGAAAGGCAAAGAAATTTTTTTTTAATATCAAAATGATTCAGGTAAACCACAGTAATCCACCTGCATCTGAAAATGTTTAGAGAAACAAATACGCCCTCAGTTGAACAAGGGGGAAAATCAATTTTCACTGTGTCAGTTAACTGGAGTCTATCACCTTTCTGAAGTGAAGAGGGGACAGAATAACAAACTCAAATTTAATTTATGAAAATGTATGACTTGGCAAACTTCTGAAGTTTTTTATTTGCAATTTAACAACTACGTGACCATGCAAACAAATCCAGTTATGCTATGGGTATTGTTCATACTTCCCCATCTCCCCCCACAAAAAAAAGCAAGTTATTTCCAACATCCTAACCTGTTACTCCTTGTAACCAAGCACATCCCACAGTATGTGGCTACCTGTGGTGTAAGGTCTGAGACTTTGTTACAGAGCACAGCTTCACAGAAAGCTTATACATCCTTTCCCCCAACTCCCCACACACTCAACTAAGAAATAAAGTACTTGAAAGAAAACATGAGCATTAATATCCAGATACATATTCTACAAGCATATATGTCATTCCACCATACCTGTCACACGAAATCCGGGGACCCCACCATGTGGCTGCAACTCTGTTACTCCATTTATTTAGAACTGCAAGCTACAATTTCTTTTCCAAAGGCTCTAGCACTACTTGAAAGCACTCTCTTTCCTCCTCCTAAAGGATACTAAATTTTGTTGCATGTGCTGACCACAATTGTGAAAAATAATGGAAATCATTGTCTTAAGACTTCTTAAATGTCAAATTCACCCTCATTTATCATCTAAATTGTTAGATGAGAAATTTTTAAATGTTATACATTTCAATATAAGTGCAAAACAATTAAGAATATAAATTATAGATAAAACTACTTAAACTAGTCAACTGATTTTATTTAAAGCACTCACAAACCCCAAGTGAAAAATGGCCAAAGTAAAGTTATGTTTTTCAAATATTTTTTAAAAAACTACTTAGCATCTCAACTCTAGATTCAGGCATTCAACTTTTAAAGTCACCCAGTCATAGGCATGAGACACAGGATTTGGGGAGAGGTATTAAAAAGAATAAGATGTGTACCACCCATTAGCCAAAAGATTATTTTGCTTTTTTTATGGTCTTAAAACATTACATTCTAACATGTAACCACCAGGAAACAAAAGTTATTTCAACAGTACTATGTCTTGCATTTATTTGACCAGTACCTGGATAATCATAATGCAAATGTGCTTCGAAGTATGAGAGTTCCATGAATCAACTACCCTGAAACGTAACACACATCCAAGGAGTTCTCCTAGGCACTGGGCTAAACTGCAAACACTCTCTGATTTATTACACGCCCTATACAGTAAGAGGGGTAAGAATACTAAATTAGGCTTAACTGCCCCATGATTAATCAGAAAGACACACACAAACAAAATTAAGCTGATGAGCCTAAACATATATTCCCTTCCCACTAGGCCCCAACGCGCTGAGATCAAACCCTCCACACAGGAGGCAAGTCTCTATTCCTCTAGGTGAGCGCCCACACAGGGTCCAGGTATGAACTGCTCTCCACCAATATACTGACATCTGCACCTGCACTTGAATAAAACTTGACTGCACAGGACCGGAGCAGCACGGCCCAATTAACACATCCACAATCTCATCTCGAGCGCCTCGACTAGCCCCGCCTAAAGTCAAAGTAAGGTCTTGAGGGCTTTTCCTTTTTTCTTTTTTTTTTTTTCCTGGTTGTGTCTTTTTTAATATTAACACGTGGGGTCACACACCGGATCGCTGTTAAGGTCTTTCACGTGGAGGCTGAGCCTGGGCGGGTGAGGGACCAAGGAAGTGAATGAGTAACAGACGGGGTCCTGGGCTCTCAGCATCGCCCAACTCAAACCCCAACTTGGGGGCAAGTGGTAGCTAGAAGCTCCCCCACCACCGGGCCCCTTCCTTCACCCTCCTTGAGCCAAACTCCTAGCCCAGTGCCTTCGTCGGGCGCCCCGGGTCACCGCTCCAGCCCCGGGGCTGAAATGCGGGGAGAGGGGAGGCATCTAGGCCTCGCCTCCCAGAGGCCTCCCTCCCCCGGCCGGGGCGGGAGAGGACCCAGGAAGCCGCGCCCGGGCCCAGGGGGTGGAGGGCCTAGGCCGCGCCTCCCAGCCCGGCGGCCCTAGGCCTCGGCCCGCCCGAGGCGGGGCCCGGGGGTCGGGGCGGTGGGCCGGGCGCCGGCTCACCCACCTGGGTTGCCAGTCATTCCAGCTCCGCGGGTACTTGGTGCCGCCGCCGCCGCCGCTGCTCAGCCGAGACCCCGGGGCTCTGCGGCTCATTACCTTCCCCGACACGACATGGCCAAGCGCCGCCGCCCGAAGAAGCGCGAGTCGCCGCCCGAACCGGCGGCCGCCGACACTCCGCTCCGGCCCGGGGCTGAGGAGGAAGCCGAGGAGGAGGAGGCGGCGGCGAAGGGTGGGGGAGGCGGACGGCCGTTCCGGGTTCCGCCTGAGCCCGCAGCGCAGGACGAGGAGGCGGGAGCGGCGAGGCGAGGGGGAGGCGGAGGAAGGGGAGGCGACGTCTCTTCCAGGGCCGTGCGCGGCCCGCGACGCCCGGGCCCAAGAGGAGGAGGACGGCGAGGAGGAGGCGGTGGCGGCGGCTCCTCACGCTCACACAGCCACGGCTTCCCCGCCTCCCGGCTCCGCCCGCCGCGCCGCCGCTGCCGCACGGCATGCTGGGAGCGAGGGGCGGTGCCGGCGCCCGCCGGGGCCGGGGAGAGGGGCGGGGCCGCCTGGCGGGGCGGGGCCGCCTCCGAGGGGCGGAGCCTGAGGGCGGGGCCGGGAGGACGCGGCGATCGGGCCCGCGCCCCCGACCCCCCTACCCGCGGACCTCGCCACGGTCCGGACCCCGCCGCGGGGCATCATGGGAGAGGGGATCTCCGCCACCACCCCCGCACGCAAACCCTGCCAAACACGCCCCGGAAAGCACCTGACCCCAAAGGGTTGGGCAATCAGGTGTAAACAGGCATCCAATCAAGGACCTGGGGTGTCCTAGCGCGGGGAGCGCGCCCGAGCGCGCACACAAATTCTTACCCTTAGAGTTCACGTGAGCCCACCTTCCCGACTCCGTACAGTAAAAAAGTGAAGACAAAAATGAGGAGGTAGCTATCCACCCAGCCAGCGCCCATGTGAGATATGTCCATGGATTTCTGACACCTTGACCATTTCTTCACAGTGAGTAAAACTAAACTAAATGGAGGGAGAAAGGGAACGCCCGCGACCACCAACCTTGTCCCGCAATGTGAAACGTGCTTTGAAACTCACGCTAACACTTGCCCACACTCCCCACCAGAGTCTGACCAGAGCCGGAGCGCTGAGCACGCTTGCCCTTGACAGACCGCCCCCCTCCACACAAGGACTTCAGTAAAGCATCCGATGCGAATATGAGGCAGTTACCTAGGGAAAAGGTGAGCATGATGCCCGTCAAGCAGGTAACAGGATAGTCAAAAAGATCTTAACCTTATCTGCAAGAAGGCCTTAATTTATGTTGCAAGAAGAAAGGCTATATTGCTTGTGTAATTAAAAACTGTTACCAAAAGTACTTAAAGACTAGGAAATGGTGTTTATCTCCGCACACACAGCTCTTCAACCTTGGGCCCTTGCTTACACCTGCCAAGCCCTCAATGGCATCACCTTACCAATTCTAAAGGATGGAAAGTTAGATTTTCGAAAATTTACCTCCCCTATTCCCCCACCCTATTCAAGGGAAAAGAAACTTCTAACTTGAGCTGATATTTGACACAACACAGAAATTCCCACTAGGTCAGACCCAAGAATGTTCGCCCACCTGTAAAAGCATGCAAAAAAATAATAAGACTCCTGAGTTAAGAGGGATATATTCCACCGGTACAACACTTCACCCTGAAATTTACCTAAGCCCTCCCACCACACACACACATACACTTGCCGGCCTCCGTCTTGCTGAAGGGTAACTATGAAGAAGGGTCCTGCCATTTGTCAGAAGTCCCACAAGAGGTGACCTTTCTTCCCTGTTTATCATTTCCTCTTGCCTCTTCTGTGAAGGGAAAAAGTCCACTCCTATAGAATCCCAAAACTAGGGTCCCCTCAATCAGTATGTTCTTCTGTAGGAGACTGTTATTCCTGTGACAAGGTATTTTCGTTTTGTTTGTCTGTAATTGTTTAATTACATGAGCAGTCATCAACACTTTTTCCTGCTGTTTATCTTTAATGTACATACAGCCTAATCATGATTTATTTTTTTTTAAAGATTTATTTATTTATGCATACAAGCTGGGGTATAGGCCAGAGGTGTGGGGCGGTGAGAGGGTTCACCAGAAACAGAGTGGGAGCAGAACAGGCAAATTGACGGAAATACACTGCTGAGGGGGGCAGCGGGCTAGGCAGGAGAAGTCTACCGCACCATGTGGTAATCTCCCTGGCAGGGCGTCGAACTCACATCGCCACTGCTGGCAGCTCCACAGTGCAGCGCTTAACCGCTGCGCCACCAGGGAGGCCCCTAATCATGATTTATTATTTCATTAAACACAGCAAATTTTCCTGAGCAGTTGGGGACAGGACAGAGATCAAGACTCAATCCCCTGCCCTCCAGAAACTCTGGGAGTAGGGATAAGAAAGATAAATCTATTGGAAGAAATGACTGAAATATTCATGTTTGCTCAGTCTCCCCTCTCTCCACCCTCCACTCTGCCAGAGTGTCCTGCTATCTGACTGGGAACACCCCATCTCTCAAAGCATGTCTTTATTGTAAGTTCTGAGCTTTCTTGAACTGTTTTCCTCAGATCTTTTATATTTTATAATCCATGTGAGTCGCTCCAGGTGAGTCGACGCTCTGCTCCTAGTGGGGATCCTTACACTCATGGGCAAATAACTGATGTGGCCAATTAATAATCATTTTGACTTTCTTGAATAGTTGATTGTTATAATAGTGCAGTGATGTAATTATGTCAATTATTCCAATGCCAAAAAGATTCATGGCAGAATCACTGGAACCTTAGACCCCAGAGAAAAATTTGAGAAGGCCTTTCATCTTTCCAAATTACAGAGCAACGTAATGGTTCAAGAAAAGGCTCTGGGTTCAAATTCTAATTCTTCCACCTAGAAGGTGAGGTTGTTCAGGCAGATCCCTGACTCCCACAGTTCCCTGATTTCTCATTTATCAAATGGAGGTAATAATAGTAGTGTGACCTCTTAAGGATATTGAGGAGTCGTGAGGATATCCCATGTAATGTGCTTTGCACAATACCCACCATACAGTAAGCAATCAATAAGTGTTAGCTAAAAATCAGATCTACAACTTCTCCAAAGCATGCGGGTATTTTGGATAATATTTGACCAATGAAGGGAGAGGGGAGGAATAGCTGGCAGGGGTTGTGCCCAGTTGCTCAAACAATTGCCTCTTATTTTTCACTGTTTTTGTACTTTTCCCATAGAAATAATTAACCCTCCGAAACACTCAGTGTTGGCAAAGGGGCATTATGAGGATGCAGAAGGTGGGGGAATGTCATTTTGGCAGCCGCTTCCTAGAAAGCAATTTAAGAGTGTGCAGCCAAAGACTTAAAATTGTTAATACCCTTCTCCCCAGAAATTCCATTTCTGGGAATCTATCCTAAGGAAATTTGCCATGCTGCAGCCAAAATGATTTACTTAAAACGAAAATCAGATCATGTCACTCCTGCTTAAAAACCCATCAATGGCTTCCCATTCTTAGGATAAAATCCAGACTCCTTGTTACTAAGAGCCTACAAAAGTCTGTAAAAGCTGGTTTCTCCTACATCTCAAACATCCCTGGGGAAGCTTATATCCAAAACCGGATCGCTAGGTCATTCTCCATCTTGTCTCCACAGTCAAATCCCCGGACTGGTTGAATCAGAATCTCTGCAGCAGGCCAAGCATTGGTATTTTTTCAGGTCCTCCCAAGGAATTCGAATGCGCAACCATGATTGAGAAGCATGACTTTCAAGCCCCAAAGCACTGAAAAAGTAATTGGTACCCCCATCTCACTTCCTAATATATGTGGGTTTTAAAGGCAATTCTAAATCACTGTGAAAAAAATTAATTGAAAGCCCATTTTTTCTCATGGCAACTACTCAGATACTTTAAAATATGAATATATATATACATATATAAAAAACATGATCAACTCTCAAAACTTTCAAAAAGTTTTTTTCTTGTCTCTTTTAGTGGTTCTGCTTCCCTGGTTCCACTGGGCTTCTCCATTCCACTCTAGTCATAGGAACCAGTTTTCTGTTCCTGAAACACATCAACTCTCTCCAACCTCCGGGGTTTTGCAGTTGCTGTTCCTTCTGCGTGAAATGCCTTTCCCACATTTGTGTCTTTCAACCAGGATGAGATGAGCAAAGTGCCTAGGGTCCCCAGTTTAAGGAGGCACTCACTTTCAAGGTCATGTAAGTGACAACTCTGAACTTGCACGTACCGGCAAATGAGTGCCTCCTTAAATTTGGGGCCCTAGGTGCCTCCTGTATGTCACCCTAGTCCTGGTTATATTTTTCATAGCCCATTTCATCTCTTTTGAAAGGTTCTGACTGGCCTCCTTGCCTACAAAAGCTGGCTAGAGCCCTTTACACATATTGTCACACACCCTCTCTTTCCTCGGAAGCAGCCACCACTCTGGGCAAATAGTAGGTTTCTTTGCACATTTATTATCTGTCTTATTTCTTTTTTTTCTTTTTAAAGATTTATTTTATTGGGCCTCCCCGGTGGCACAGCGGTTAAGCGCTGCGCTGTGGAGCTGTTGGCAGCGGTGACGTGAGTTCGACGCCCAGCCGGGGAGAATCCCACATGGCACGGCAGACCTCTCCTGCCTCGCCCGCTGCTCCCCTCAGCAGTGTAGTTCTGATCTGCCTGTTCTGCTACCCGCTCTGTCTCTGGTGAACCCTCTCACCACCCCACACCTCTGGCCTGTACCCCAGCTTGTATGTATAAATAAAATAAATCTTTAAAAAAAAAAAGATTTATTTTATTTATTTATGTATACAAAAACTGGAGTCTAGGCCAGAGGTGCAGGGGGTGAGAGGCTTCACCAGAGACAGAGTAGGGAGCAGAACAGGCAGATCTACTGAAAAACTGCTGAGGGGAGTTGCAGGCAAGACAGGAGAGGTCTGCTGCACCATGTGGGAAGCTCCCTGGTCTGGAATAGAACTCAGGTCTCAGTGGCTGTCGATAGGTTAATAATGATGGAGGAGATACAGCGCAACATAAGATTAGAACTAGACCCACACAAGAAAGTGGGGGTAGAAGAAATCAACATAACCATTAGCACAATCCCTAGGTGCCAGCTCCTAAATTACAAAGCAAAGGTAGGAGCTAGATGGCAGTCTAGGGGCAAAGATATGGATATTGAGCCCATTGTCAAATCTCCAGTGGTCTCTTTTCTAATTCTAGTTAGCCAGTAAACAGACAGCCATCCTCCAGGATGAGCCCCTTCCAACTGAAAGAAGGCTATATCAGTGCCATCCGTGCAAGATTTCAGGGCAGCCATTTCTCTGCCCACCTGTGCCTATGCAGGTGCTTTCCTTTACCAACTCTGTCCCTCTGCAGGGCAGTGGCCTCCTGTCTGCCCGTGACCTGCACCATGCAGGCCTCTCCTAGCAAACCTGCCCCCTCAGTGGGACAGCTCTTTCTGCCCGCTTGTGTCTGTGCAAGTGACCTTTACTTATTTTCCTAATAAACCTGTTCTTTAAGTGTAACTGAGTCTCTGTCTCATGGAGAAACTTGTCACGTGCCGCTGAAGGGAGCTCTGGTGAAACCTTTCCCAGAGTGAACCCAAGGACCCCACTCTGCTCTCCAATCCATCGACTCTAAAACGACATCAATAATGCTGAGACTTTAACCCCTGCGCCACCATGGAGGCCCGTCCTGTCTCATTTCTTTTTTTTTTTTTTTTTTTTTTTTTTTTTTTTTTT